>JAVJIF010004210.1:0-84963 GCA_038442645.1 Agave tequilana
CTTGTTATTAGGACGACCGTGGATCCACGCCAACTGGATCGTTCCCTCCACTCTGCACCAGTGCTTCAAATATGTTGAAGATGATGCAACAGTATGAACTGTCTTCGCTGAGAAGCAACCATTCAAAGGGGTGAAAAATTACTTTACCGACGCTCTCCTATATCAAGAGACCGGTGAAACATCGAAAGAATCATTGCCGGACGATGATGATAGTGGCAATGAGGGGATTCAGAATCTGAAGTAGACATTGTTGGCCGAGAGGCTTTCCACTCTAGTTTTGATGATGATTAACTATGTAGTTATTTTACTAATAATCTTTTGATGTTTAGTTCAGATCATTAATCAAGACATTAGTGGTGATTAGCTCAACAAAGGAGTTTTGAAGCCTTTCACATGGTGATTCAAGAGCCCGAGCATCAAGATCATATAGCACTCGTTGGAGTCAAGCTCGGTGGATCACGGAGTTTTGGATCGAGTCGGCTTGGAGACAGCGCTCTACAAGAAGACTTAGGTATCCTAATTTAGTTTGTGTTTTAGATCCATGTGTAAAGATTAGATAGTGTGATATGCTCAAGTTCACAATACACACACGTTTTATGTTTTGGATCGGTTTTCAGTTTTTTGCTTAACCGATATTGGTTTTCATGAATAGTTAAATCAAAACAAGTTTACTTGGTTTTATGTATATTAGATGTGTTCTATATACATGCATGCTTAACTTCCTAGACAAACTTATTTTGACTTACCTATTCATGTGACTTAGGTTTTGGTATTTTGACAAAACATATTTGGAATTAAAAGACAAATAATGATATGTATATGTTTCATGTATATTGGACCTATGTCCATAGCAACATGCTTTAAAATGATTAAGTATCATGTTTTGTATTTGGATATGTTTTGGACAAAGTTTATTTGAAAAGTCTAAGTTTGAAAAAATACAGGTTTTGGTTTTCGGAATATTTGTATGACACAAAAATTGTTCAAATGTTTGATATTATGTTGAATTTTTATCACATGTTTATATATCATATATAAAGTTAGAAACTATTTTTGTGGATTTTTAGAAGTTTTATGGGATTTTTTAGAATATTTAAAACCCAGTTTTCAGACCCAGAACCAGCATGCCAGGCTCTGGCGGTCGATCGGGCCGGTCGACCGGACCCAGAGTCGGTCGACCGGGACGGTCGACCAACGTGCACACACCTGTGCACGTTGGCCAGGCACTTGGGCGGTCGACCGTGCGGTTCAACCAGCCAGAGAGCTTTGCTCTCTGTATTTTTACGGTCGACCGGCCGGTCGACCGCTAGCTTCCAAACGGTCATATTTTTGACCGTTGGCGGTCGACCGGCGCGGTCAACCGCCTGCCGCCAAAGGCTGAAAATTCAGCCAACGGCTAGTTTTGGATTGGGGGCTATATCTATCCCATTGTTTTTTAGTTTTTGGTTAAGTTTTTTAGAGCCAAAAATTTCTACTCTCTAGTGTTTATTTCAGCAAGTTTTCAAAAGGTTTTTGGTGCTTAAAAAGACCATCTTATTTGTTTTAAAGTGTTTTTGTTTTATTTCAAAGAAAATAGGTTTTTGGGAATTAGTTTCTTGATCTAAAAATCTATATCTATTTGGTATTTTTCCAAGAGATTTTCTTGATCAAAACACTTGTTTTCCACTTGAGCTATATCACTCTATCCTATTCTATATGATCATTTATTTTGTGGGAAAGGATTGGTTGTGGTTGAGATATACCACTTTGTTGTACACCTTTTCTTTGTTGGTTGCTCCCTCTTTGGTAGAGGTTGAGGTTGTGGTTTACTCCCTCTTGGTGAGGTGGAGTTGGTTGATATTTGTATCCCTCTTCGGTAGAGGTGGATTGTGCTTGTATCCCTCTCGGTGAGGTGGATTTGGTTGTATTGGTGGAGTTCGGTACCTCCGATCTTCGGTAGACCATTTGTATTGTCTCGGTGGAGGTTGTATTGGTTGAGAGAGGAGTTCGGTACTCCTAGTGGATTGGAAATCCTTCTCGGTGAAGGCGGGGACGTAGAGCTCGGTACTCGAACCTCGAAACACATCTTCTTGTTTGCGTTTGATCTATTGACTCTCAACCCTTCTCTTTTATTTGTGTTGTGCATTTATTCATATTGCCATATCATATATATGGTTGTGTTGTGCCTTGCATTTATCCATATTGCTTATTCTTATATGCTTGGTTGTGCTTATTTGTGTGCCTCACTTGTGCTTAACCACGAGAGCTTCATATAGCGCCTCAACTCTTATTCAGAGGAATCAAGAGGAGTTAGTTCAGAGCCCTTCACGGGAATTCGGCTACACTCGTTGTTGCACCAAATGTTGTTGCAAATTAGTTTTTCAATTCCGCATTTAGTTTTCTTAGATTAGCCTTATCACCTATTCACACCCTCTAGGTGATTTCAGACATGCCAGCCATTTTGATTGGTGAACCAATTATAACATGTCTTAATAATCCCCAATGTAACACTCCTTCTGAAGATGAGGGCGAATGGGCAATTATGATAATATTTTTTTTGATTATCCTGTGAGTGTTGGGTTGCTTGAATCAATTATGGATAGCTCTCTGCACATGCCTTTACATAAACCAAGTGCATCCGGTACACCCATGGAATCTGTAGAAGGGCCGTTTTAGTGATCCCTCCATCCAAACAAGGTCAGTTACCAATAAATATTCGATAAAACCCAACTACAAGGGTCTACAGCCGCAGATTCAAGTTCAAACTTAGACACCCCACATTTTTATTTATGCGCGACCAGTGCACCATATGATGAAGAAAATGGGTACAAACCTGAAGCAGGGAAAGGCTTGAATTTCGGAAAAGGAAGACGTAGTTTGCTGCGCAACTTTGTGCCAAGAGGGAAACCTGCAAATTACTATGATAACACACGCAGCGGGTTGGGATACGTTATACCCACACCACCAGCAACGATTCAATCCAAGGATGACAAACCGATCCCATCACATTCTGCCTCTTCCTCCGAGTGGGACTCAGATGTCAGTGTGGAATGATGTTCGAGAATCTTACCGTTAATATGACTTCAAGCAGTCAATTGGAGCCAGCGGAAGCGACTGATGAGGAACCATGGGCTCAGCAATTAGGTCTCCAATGGGAAAAGCGATTCGAACAGCGTGAACCGCCTACTGAAGACAAGGTGATTCAGGTCAACTTGGGTAGTCAAGATGACCCTAAACCCATCTTTATAAGTGAAAGCTTATCACTTATGGAAAAAGAAGAATTAATAATACTCATAAAGGAGTATATAGATGTTTTTGTATGGAACTACGAAGACATGCCCGGACTTGATCCACAAGTAGCCATGCATCGTCTGAATATCAAACTTGACGCCAAACCAGTCAACAGCAACAATGTCAGTTTCGTCCGAACATCATGGAGGCTATTGAAGCCGAAGTTCATAAGCTGATTACATGTGGCTTCATACGGGGGGAACAGCATACAGATTGGGTTGCTAATATCATTCTCGTCCTCAGAAGAATGAAAAAAATACGGATCTGCATCGACTACCGTGATCTCAATATAGCTTGTCCTAAAGATGAATTCCCACTGCCCATCACCGATGTCATGATTGACAATACCTGTGAATTCGAAAGTAGTCTTTATGGACGGCTTTTCAAGGTACAATCAGATTAAGATGTATCCCAACGACGAGAAACATACTTCGTTCAGAACACCATTGGGGGTATACTGCTACACAGTGATGCCCTTCGGGCTAAAGAACGCCGGAGCAACCTATCAGCGGGCAATGAACCCAATTTTCGTGATCATCTCCGAAAAGCGGTAGAATGCTATGTCGATGACATTGCTGTCAAAAGCCGTAATAAGAATGACCATCTTCGTGACTTGAGAACAATGTTCGACATAATGCGGGCTCATCAGCTGAAGATGAATCCGACAAAATCCTTCTTGGGAGTTTCGAGTGGCAAGTTCCTTGGGTTTATTGTTACATCAAAAGGAATTCATCTTGACCCAGATAAAGTCAAAGCCATTCAGAGCATGCCATCACCGAGGAATCTCAAAGAGCTTAGGAGCTTGCAAGGTAGACTGGCTTATATTAGAAGATTCTTCGCAAATCTCTCAAGCCGCTGTCAACCGTTCACCAGACTCATGAAAAAGGGAGTTTCCTTTGTATGGGATCAAGCTTGTCAGGAAGCTACGAGGATATCAAGAGATATCTCACAAAACCTCCAGTCTTAATAGCCCCCACATCAGGGAAACCGTTCTTACTTTATGTGAAAGCTATGGACCATTCTCTTGGTGCCCTGCTTGCTCAAAAAGACGACAATGGTCACGAACAGGCTATTTATTATCTAAGCAGGACTCTGATAGGGGCGGAATCTCGCTATAATCCTATTGAGAAGGATGCTTAGCTCTTATATTTTGCCGTTCAGAAGACATGACATTATTTGGTTGGCCAAACCATACATGTCATCTCCAGAGTAAATCCTTTGCGTCTTCTCATGACGAAGCCAGGATCATTGAATTCAAAATTAGCTAAATGGGCGCTTCTTTTGTCACAATACGACATGATCTTTATCCCAAAAGGCGGTTAAAGGCCAGGCCCTTGCGGAGTTCTTGGCTGCTCATCTGATTCTGGAAAACTCAAAACTTCATGAAGATATTCCAGATAAGTCTTCGAGTCCAGTGTAACCTCAGAGGATGAAGTTTGACAGATGTTTTTCGATAGAGCATCGCGAATAGGCCCTAAAGGCAGAATCATTGCCGGCGTGGGGATTGTGTTTATCTCTCCACAAAATCACGTCCTTCCTAGAGCATTTTCTCTGACAGATCGTGCTCCAACAATGTAACCGAATATAATGCTCTACTTATTGGTCTTCAGCTCGCCCACGGAATGGTGGTACGCTATCTTGAAGCTTACGGCAATTCAAATTGATTATCAATCAGGTTAAAGGCGAATATGAGGTCCGTCACGAGGATTTGGTGCCTTATTATCACACAGTCATCGAAATGGCTAATCTGTTTGAGGGCTTTTACATCGGGCACGTATCTCGATCTCAGAATACTAAGGCGGATGCTCTTGCTGCATTAGCAACAACACTAGCCTTGCCGGGTCGACACGAGTATCACCTTACAGTGGTGACTCGACACCTTGTCTGCTCTAAAATATGTTAAGAACCAGAAAGGTCTATAATATCTTGATGGATCTAGAGCCGAGAGATTGACGGTTTCCTTTCATCCACTATGCTCTACATGGCCTGTTGTCAGACAATCCTAAAGAAGCGGCATCTATCAGACGAAGGACTCTCCGTTTTTACTATGATCCAACTCTGAAGACACTTTACCGTCGTTCTATAACGGTATCCTCCTCCGTTGTCTTCTAATTCAGAGGCACAGGAAGTGCTTAAAGAAGCACAAGACGGTATATATGGAGCTTATCAACCAGGTCCAAAACTTAAAGACAGATTGCATAGGCTTGGATATTATTAGCCAACCATAATAGCCGATGCCATCCAATATGCACGAAGGTGTAAAGCATGCCAAATTCATGTGGACTTCATACACCAGCCTTCAGAGTTGCTCCACCCAACTGTTGCTTCATGGCCTTTGAAGCATGGGGAATCGATGTCGTAGGCCAATCAGCCCCTCTTCGACCAAAAGGACACCGTTTATCCTGGCAATAACCGATTACTTTCAAAGTGGGTAGAAGCTATAACGCTAGTTGAAGTCAAAACTTCTAACGTGTTAATTTCATCAAACACCACGTCATTCATCGATCAGTGTCCCTAGGCGGATCATCCATGATAACTGCCCCCAGTTCATAAGCCAGGTATCTATCGGTTCTGTGATAAATACCGAATTCAGAATGTGGCTTCAACTGCTTATAATCCCACCGCTAATGGTTTGGCGGAAGCATTCAACAAGACAATCATTAAGTTACTCAAAAAGTTTGTCTCCTCGAATAAGCGAGATTGGAATGAGAAGCTTAGTGAATGTCTTTGGGCCTACCGAACTACGGTTCGGACCCCGACAGGTAATACCCTTTTTCTTTTCCCTGGTGTACGGGTTGTGAAGCAGTCATACCGTTGAAAATACAGATGCCCTCATTACGAGTCGCTCTGATCACTAGATCACATCAGAGGACAATGATCGATTGCGTCTTCAAAAGCTCGAAGTCTTAGATGAGAAGCGGTTACAAGCTCAGCAGCATATTGAGTTGTATCAAGCTCGAATCTCAAAAGCCTTCAATAAGAAGGTCAAACAAAGAGTCTTCCAGAAAGGAGATTTGGTTTTAGCCGTCAGACGACCAATGATCATGACGCACAAAACCAAGGCAAATTTCAGCCCAAATGGGAGGGACCGTTTGTAATAGAAACAATCTATTCAAACGGGGCATATCGCCTTATGACTTCAGATGGTGATTTACTCATGATGTCGATCAACGACAAGTTCTTAAAGAAGTATTATCCTTGATTAAGGATCCTTCTCATGATCAAGTTAACATTACACCTCTGATCAAGACCTTCGAATCCAAGATATGCAGAAGGAGCGCCCCTCTCTTCCTCCAAACGAGATCATACAACCATGAACCAGTAGGAAGCTGATCATCACTGGTTGTCTCAAAGAATCAAGGTTACACATGCACTAACCAAATGATCTAACACCTTTAACGTTAAGGATAGAGGAAATGTTGGTCTTTAAGCCAACATAAGTCCTCGATAACTCATCATGCTGAGGGGAATAGCATGGCTAGCCTGACTCAAACGGTAGTTGGTAAAGGCATATCAAACCCGTTGACAACTGAGGATTTGCTAAAATTCCTAAGGGGCCTATTCCCATTTGATTCTCTCTCCAAAATCACTTACCAATCTCATCCATAGAATGGTAAGACCACATATAAAGAACGACCGATCCACTCGAATTACTGCTATGTTTAAACACCTTTAACAGTAAATGAATCTTTCGGTCAACCGCTCATACCGCAAATCTATTTCGCTGTTAAGTTAACATTAAACTATGACAGTGATTTCCTCGATTTTCTCAGTGAAAACGAGATCTTTCCATGCTATGTTTAACACTACACCTCTGTCATCCATTTCGCTGTTAAGTTAACATTAAAACTATGACAGTGATCTCCTCAATTTTCACAATGAAAACGAGTCCTTTCCATGCTATGTTTAACACTACACCTCTAGCATCCATTTCGCTATTAAGTTAACATTAAACCTATGACAGTGATTTCCTCGATTTTCTCTGTGAAAACGAGACCTTTCCATGCTATGTTTAACACTACACCTTTGGCATCTATTTCGCTGTTAAGTTAACATTAAACCTATGACAGTGATCTCCTCGATTTTCTTAGTGAGAACGAGACCTTTTCATGCTATGTTTAACACTACACCTCTTGCATCCATTTCGCTGTTAAGTTAACATTAAACCTATGACGGTGATCTCCTCGATTTTCTCAGTGAAAATGAGACCTTTCCTTGCTATGTTTAACATTACACCTCTGGCATCCATTTCGCTGTTACGTTAACATTAAACCTATGACAGTGATCTTTTATGGGATTCATTTCCTAGCTCCCCAGCAAGTTTCTGAGTCCCACTCAGTTTTTAGTAGACTTCTTCGATGGTTACGTTAACAATATACCTCTAACAATTTCTTTCAAGTCCCAAAAAATTTTGAGCTTGGTGGCTTCTCAATCGGTTACGTCATTGCGACCTCTGAACCGGCAGATAGCCAAGTCTCATTTTTCAGTCCGGCAAGGACTACTTCTTTTTCATCATACGATAAAATTTTGAGCTTGGTGGCTTCTCAATCGGTTACGTCATTGCGACCTCTGAACCGGCAGATAGCCAAGTCTCATCTTTCAGTCCGGCAAGGACTATTTCTTTGTCATCAACGATAAAATTTTGAGCTTGGTGGCTTCTCAATCGTTACGTCATTGCGACCTCTGAACCGACAGATAGCCAAGTCTCATCTTTCAGTCCGGCAAGGAGTACTTCTTTGTCATAATACGACAAAATTTTGAGCTTGGTGGCTTCTTCGGTTACGTCATTGCAACCTCTGAACCGGCAGATAGCCAAGTCTCATCTTTCAGTCCGGCAAGGACTATTTCTTTGTCATCATACGATAAAATTTTGAGCATGGTGGCTTCTCAATCGGTTATGTCATTGCGACCTCTGAACTGGCAGATAGCCAAGTCTCATCTTTCAGTCCGGTAAGGACTATTTCATTGTCACCATATGACAATTTTGAGCTTGGTGGCATCTAATCGGTTACGTCATTGCGACCTCTGAACCGGCAGATAGCCAGGTCTCATCTTTTAGTCCAGTAAGGACTATTTTCTCAAATGTATGACTAACTCTCTCGATTTATCACCGCTGATTAGATTAGTTATATCATTATTCCGATTTCTTTTAAGGTTTGCAATGCAACTTGAAAGCCAGAATTCAGAAGATAAAACAAGTTGGAAATGCAACGGGCGAGTCAAAATAAAATCACTTTTTATTGATTCCAAAAGAGGGATACATGAATGCACAGATTACAAGCTACAACGGCGCTTCATATGACTTGATCCGTTCTTCAAGAGTGGCCAACCTAGTCTTCCTCTTTTCAACAGCCCTGATAAGCGCCTGCGACCTCAAATCGATCTCATTAAGCTCGCTGTCTGGGTCAAGCGAGCTTCAATTTCAACTAAGGTTGCCTCTGTGCTAGCTCCTGCCGCAAGACTTCATCATTCTGGGCTTTAAGCTGTTCAAGCGGCAGTCTCTTCAAGACGCATTGGTTCACCTTGACAAAAGAAGATTAGCCTTCCTGATCATTTCCTTGGCCTTTTCAATTTTATCCTCAGCGTCAAGAAGAGCACTGCTAGAAGCGTCTATGGCATCCCCGAGCTCTACTTTCCTTGTCTCCAATGATTTCAAATCAGAAAAAATTGCCTTAGCAGCTTCTTGAGCGGCGAGATGAGCTTCATGCATCTGAGCAGCAAGATGCGCAAGCTGTTCATTAACTGAAGACTCCAGATCTGAATGGTTAAGACGACGCCATTCGTCCACATTCCTCTCGAGTCTGTCCACCAGAAGCTCCAATGTGGCGGCCTGGTCATCACCTCCAAAGTCCCGGATACTGTCAATGCTTCGGGAGAGGACCACCTTTAAAGCAGAAAATGAGGTAGTCGAGCCTTCAAGATCAAAGCAATGGATCGCTTCAAGCTCTTATAAAAGCTTGTCGACTAACTTAGCCACGAATTCGTTCTCGGCCTCAATTACTCCCGGCAAACAAGTAGCCCCTGAAGATAGAGTTTCCACTGGCTTCACTGGTGTAACTATGGAGGAAATAATAGAAGCACTGGCTGCAGCAACATGAGGGATCGTCGGTGATCTCGGAGGAGTCCTCATTGAAACCAGTACACTAGCCACAACCGAGGTAGGACTAGTGACTATTTCTGGGAGAGCTGGCTCAACCACCAATGTTGGAGAAGTAGGACTGGTAATCACTTTCAGCTCGCGCTAGGCAAAATAGGCGGCACCGACAAAACCGATGGCATCTCACTTACCGATATAGTTGGAAGTGAGGTTGGTTCCATGACTACCGTTCCCTCATTTCATTTCCTCTGGCTAGTTCAGGCTGAAAAGAGGGTAACCCGTGATACAAAGCATCCAACTCGGCAGCATCCGCCGTGGTCGAAGTACTTACTTTACCCCGGGTTCCCTCAGGAAGATTGGTTGGCTCTCTTGAAGTCGATGCACCCAGAGGCGGAACACCCTACAGTAAGACTTTGTTTAAGCAAGGCATAATAAATAGAAGGAGTAAAAGGTCAAAACACTACCAAAAGATGATGTCGCTTCAATCGTCTTGAGGCTGCATCAGTCCCTGCAGGCTCTATTGAAAAATCTTTGGCAGAATCAACACGAATGGCCGACCCACCTTCACTTGCCGAACCCTCCGTGGTCCACCCAAAAGAGCTAGAAGCTACGGGACTCCCTTTTGAAGTCTCAGCACCCGAAGGACCTACATCGCCCGCATCACCTCCAGACTCTTCCGAGACAGCGAAATAGCCAGCCTCATCGCCTTCCCTATAAGTGAACAAGGGATCATAATGCTCCCCTTGTTTTTGGCAGCCTCAGCTCTCGGGCTTCTCACCGCCTCAGTTCCTGAATCATAAAGTAAACAATGAGCTATATGGACACATAAGAAGTATATTACAAGAACGGAGCTGATTTTACCCGGGTCCGAAGCAGCTTTACTAGTAGTCTACCTAGGAGCCGATAACCTAATGATTAATGAAGCAGGAGGAGGAGGCGCTGCAGATAGTTCGCCCTCTGCAAAACCGTTAGGAGCGTAGCGACAAGGCTTCTTCACTACCCTCTCCTACGAGATCCCACCTTCCCGCTTTCGCTTGAAGTGGACGTCAGCATCTTCTTCCTCACTTCTTCCACATCAACATGTTCCATGGGGGCCGTGCCTACCCCAGAAGCAGCTGTTGGATCCTCAGCACCCGTATCCGCTTCAAAGCGAGGACTTCCTGCATCCGAAGCTTCGCTATCATCAACGGCAATGAATTCCCCGAGGCCTAGAATGCGGACCCTCTACCCTCACTCTTCTCAGTGACCTTTCGCTTCAGCCCCTGAGAGATTACTTCACACCAAAGGAATTAATAGAAAATCTAGTGGGTGTGGAGTTCGAAGTTCTATACCACTGGCAGAATCTCAGGGTCGTCAGAAGGTTCGGAATCCTTAGCAGCCTGCACAGTGGCGCCTCAGTATAGCCAGCAATGAAGAACCGCCAGGCACGAGCTCCATCGATGAGGCTCCCATAAAGGCCAGACTGTTGTTTGGATTGCCTACATATAGTTGGTCATACCCAAACTGACGGGCAAACCGACTCGGAACATAGGGCTCCAGGTAACATGTGTCCCCACTTCTATACAACAAGTGTGATGGCCGGATGCTAATCAGCCACTCGAAGACTCCCCGACACAATGCTGTCTGCCCTTCCCCTACATCCTTGAATCTTCACCATAGCCTGCATCCCGAATGTAGGGAAAGCATCAGAAAAGGCTATAGACGTCATCACGGCACAGCAGTTTACGGACCACAGCCACATAAGTCTTTGACCACGAGCACCCCTCGAACCGACGGAGAAGCACCATGCGAACACCTTCTGGGGGTTCCTCTCCGGCTTGGATAATGAAGGGCAGTGAAGGGCGAACCATGCCATCAAATAAGTATATGGCAAACCTATTCTGGGTTTGGCCCGTCGCGAGGCAAGATAGTCCCCTTTCCCCGCTTCGTTGTTGGTGGCCTACAGAAAGCCTCCGTCAATCCATGAAGGCCTCTTTGAATACAACACAAACATGGCTGGAAGAAGTCCAAGAGAACGATCATGGACTAGACGAATGCAGGCAATAAGACAGTCGGATGAATGACATCGCCAGACGAAGACGGCACCACACATCTCTTCAACCAGACCGTTAGAAAACCAGCCAGAAGTGCCTTCCGGGCGTCAGTCGACGAGCCTGGTGGTGGAAACTCCGAAGAATATCGCCTTTCTCATAGGATCCATCATCTTCTTCCAGAATCAAATCCCCTTGAGAGTGCTCTTGCATTTGGCGGAAGATATCTTCATCTGCAACTCCACAATAAGCTGCTTCAGGAGTACCCTTCTAGGTCAGGGAACAAATAATTTCCCCAGCTCTTCATACTGCATGAAGCTCCCTTATTGCTCCCATGCATGCTGGAGCAAATGTAGAGGTGGCACATCAATTTCCATTAAGTCTCAAATAAGGCGAGTTCCTGCTTCTCCAGAAGTGCCAATTCCGCCTCGCACGGAAATATCTCTTCATATGGAGAGACCCCAAAGGTAGCGCAGAGATTTCTCACATCTCGTGCAGAGCCATGCCCAATTCGCCAACAGGAGTGAAGAAGGTCCCTGTAGCCGGGTAGTACAACTCAAAGATGGCGTAGAACTTCGCTACGCTCATCTGAATGCCATAGCAGGTCGCCCTGACGGCCTCGTAAAGTCCCAGCCTCTCCAGATCCTCCTCAAAATGAGTAAGGACATATAGAGTCAAGTCCCTCCACCATGCTCTGGGAGGGTGAATCCACCCCGGAATTCTGAAATCAGTGGCTGGATAATTGCCACAAACCTTAAAGAATTGATTTCCAAAGGTCTGAGCCACCGCAGGATTTTCTCCCACTGGGATGTCTGGAAGTACATTCCCAGGGTGGAGACCCAATATGCAGTGAGGAGGACCCGCCCTTGTGTAACCGGGGAACAGAATTATTAACTTCCCTACGTGAACGGAGTCAGTAGTCCGAGTCACTTGCCACTGCATCTTCTGAGCCCTCGTAACACATTGAAAGAAGGACAAGGGAAAATGCGCTTGCTAGATGGGAGATAGTACTTCTCACCATTCTTTGAAAATCCACTGCCCCTCTCCGGCTAGCAGCTGGTGATTGTTGTCTGGCGCTGCATCTCCGAACATGAAGCCGGGCTTTCGATAGATTTTTCGGTCAGAATCTTCAAGGGGAGCAGTAGTCAAGATGCTCCTCATGGTGCACTGATCCCCACCATGAATAAGTGCATCCCGAGTAGGAGCGCTTCGCTCGCTGAATAGCGAAGCCTACCCTTAAAACTGCAGGCTGATGTTGCCATCCAGCCCCCTGACTGTACCAAAGAGATTGTTCAGAGGACCAGGAGTATAGTGCACTGCAAAAACAATGAGAAATTATGATTAGTTCATCAGCCAAACGAGAGCTAAAACAGAATGTAATTTTGTTAAGGCATAACTTCGCTCTCTGAGTGAAGCTGGCCTAACAATAGCTTCGCCCCGAAACTTAGCTTCACAGCTGCAGCTTAACCCCGCACTCCACATGAAGGCAGGATGTAGGAAAAATCTAAGTATTAGCTTCGCTCTGAAAGCTTGGCCTCAACGCGAAGGAGCCCCAGAGCTAACTTGGCCAGAAGAGTACCGCTGCTTAAAAATATTTCGAGGGCATTAAAGTCCTTTTCCAACCACACTTCTTAGGCTAACTTTGCATCCTATCACCCAACAGGATGTGAACCGCCTAAGGGATAGATTCGCCTGGAAGCTTGAAGAAGAGACCCTTCGGTTCTAAGATTCCCAATCAAGAAATCAAGAAAAATTCAGGGAATTGAACTCCCTAAGATCATGAGATCATGATTGATCGCCCAGGATTCATCGGAAGATAGCCAGAAATTGGCTTTAAAAGAGAGATGAAAATCTCTGATCAAAAGGGAAAGATCCTTACCCGCAATAGGTCGTTCGAAGACCGGAGGAGGAGAAGGACCCTCTGTCGTAGAGGTTGCTACCTCTTTTTCTGCCCGTCTTTTGGAGCCATCGGAGAACTGAAGAAGAAGTTCTTGAAATTCCAAACGAAGGAGGAAGAAGAAGAAGAGAGTCAGAGTGTTCTGAAAATTCAAAGAGAAGTGGTGCCTTCTCTTTCAGCCCGATCAGGCTTTTATAGGCTGATGATTGCCTAAATGTCGCCTCCTCGAAAGGAGCGCAGGCAGTCGTTTCAAATTAATTTGAAACGGCGCCTAAAGCGCCTTCCCAAGAAGCATTACTTCAGCCCCACTAAGGGCTAACTCCGCCGTGAGTTCAGCGTCGACTTCATGCAACGTTTGAGTAACTTCGCCGAAAGATGAACCTTAACCCCGCTGAAAGCTCGAACTTCGCAGAAAATTCATGCTAGCTTCGCTGGAAGCTCGTTCCTGATTCAGATAGGATTCTGTCTTTAACTTCGCAGGAAGTTTAGCTCCATCGGTCCACTTTAGGTGTTCTCGGATCAAAAAGGAGGGAAACAAAGCAGAAAACCGCACAAAATAAACTTTTATTGATTCAAAAGGAAATATACATTGGCGCTGCATCAAAGTGGTTCGTACAACCGAATCATTACTCCAAAGGCATACAAGTGGTCCTATCTACTTCCAAGGCAACTAACTAGACACGAAAGGCCTTCCTCCTGCACAAGGCCATAATCCTTCGCGTAATGGCAGATTTTTGCCGTTAGAAGCTGGATCTTCTTTGATGAAAATTGGCAAAGGACCGGTTGCCACCAGAAAGCCGGATCTTCTCTGATTAAATTGGCAAAGGAAAGATCAGAGACCTTACAGGTCACTGTAAATCACCTACAGGGGGTGAATAGGTGATGAGGTTAATCTAATGGACAATTAATGCTGAATTAAACACTTATTAAACTAAACATCACGTATAACTCAAGAGTGTAGCCGGATTCCCCGTGAAGGGCTCTGGACTAACTCCTCAAGATTCCTCTAAATAAGAGTTGAGGTGCCGCGTTGGCTCTCTTGGTTGAATACAAGTGTTACCAAACATCCCCAAGCATATAACAATTAAGCACAAATTTATATATCAAGCATATGAAGATAAAGACAATATAAGCATGCAAGATATAAACAAGAGTAAGAGATAGGGAGTGAGCAATCGCAAACACGGGAGATTTGTTTTGAGGTTTGAGCACACTTGCTCTACGTCCCCGCCTTCAACACTATGAAGGATTTCCACTAAAAACGATCCCACCGGATCACTTGGTACCCCAAACACCTACAAGGCGAGTTCACACTTGAACTCCTTGGACTCTCTAATTCCGAACACACCGCAAGCCCACTAGCTTGCCGAGGCCGCACCTCAAACACAGAGTTCACACTAGCACCCGAAAGAACGCGAACAACACACGTCCGCCTCCTCAAAGAATAAGATGAAGTCTTTGGTGATCACAACACTTTGATCACCTAAAACAATCTCACAAAAAACACTCCTATAGGATGAAAATATCAATGGATAGCTCAAGTGTTTGTGAGAAAAAAAAAAATGGAGTGTGGTGAAAAAACTCAAAGAAAATCACTTTTAAAACACTCTTGAAAATCTCTCCTTTTGATATGGCAATTTAGGCTCTTAACAAGTGGAGATAAACACCTAATAGATTTGGAAAACTGGCTCAAAATTCACTAAAAAATTTGTAGAAAACAACCCCCAAAAATCCCAATTTATAGGGCTAGAAAAACTAGCCGTTGGGAGCCAGGTTGGCCTGTCAGTCGACCGTCCAGTTGACCGTCAATGGTCAGATTTCTGACCGTTGGGGCGCCGGTCGACCGACCTGGTCGAGTGCTGCCTGGAACAGAGAACAAGTTCTCTGCCGGTCGACCGGCCCGGTCGACTGGGGCTTTCCAGAGAGCAGAAGCTCTCTGCAGTCGACCGGGGTCGGTCGACTGGCCCTCCAGTCAGAACTGGCGTGCACGTCGGTCGACCATCTTGGTGGACCGACTTCAAGCTCGTCGACCGGGTCGATCCGGCGACCGATAGAAGCCAGGTCAGGTCAATTTTGGGATTGAATTTTTTTTTCTTAAATAAATCCCATAAATTCACGAAAAATCTACAAAAATAGTTTCAATATTATACTTTGATAAACAAACATGTTTGAGTAAAATCAAGACATGTTACAAACAATTTGAACTATTTTTGTAACTTATAAATAATTTGGCTAATAACAAAACTGTATTTTTCTAAAATTGGTTGTTCCAAAACTTCTCCAAATACAAAAAAAAGATATTTTAAACACTTTGAAAGCATAGAGTGTATGGATATGATCCACAACACATACATGGTGAAATATCTATGTTTTCTCATTTAAGCTCTAAAACGTTTTAGTTAAAAACACATGTATATATGAAGTCCAAAAACCAAACCGGTATTTTTTCAAATGAAAACTCTTTTGTATTTTTCCAAAATAAAAATTCTTTTATGAAACTTATCAAAATCAAGAGTGTGTGTGTATATGGTGACTTGAGCAATCCACCAACTATTCTATCCTTTACATTTAACTAAAATAAAATCTTAACAAACAAAGCTAACCTCAAGTCTTGATCTTGAAGGTCTTCACTTGAAGTCTTCTCATCCTTCTTGACTTGGTCCAAACATGATCCATAGAGCTAGACTCCTCTTGAGTACTTGATGTGGTCTTGATTAATAGGCTCTTGAATCAAACCGTGCTAGCTCCAAAACTTGACTTTAAATCTTTTGTTGAAGCTACACACCTACTAAGATCTTGATCACAAATCTGAAACTAATTAAACACAAGATCATTAGTACTATAACTACATGAGTTTATCATCATCAAAACTAGAGTGATAGGCCTTTGGGCCAACAATCTCCCCCTTTTTGATGATGACAAAACTCATGGAGTTATATACGCATGGATTAAAGTAAAGCTTCAAAGAAGCTCCCCCTTAACTCATGCATAACAATAAATAGATAAATATGCAATGAAAGCTCATAAACATGTATGCAAATACAAGGAGATAAACATGCATAGTAAGCATGAAAACACATTAAATTCTTTTTCTCCTATTTGCAAAACAAAACATATATGCATAAACATAAATCCTTCTCCCCTTTTATGTATAAAGTAAGAAAAACATGCATATATACTAAAATACTTCTCCCTTTTTGTCAATCATCAACAGAGGGGTTAAAGTAAATATAAAACAATGTTCTCCCCTTCAAAGAGGTGAACTCAAATCAATCAATAAAGAGATATATGCGATATACATTCATGAAGAGGAAGACGCTAAGTTAGCTTCCCTACATATATGCATTATATGAAGAGGGATGTCAAGCCCTAATTCACATAACACACAATATACAATGCATAAGAGGAGATGTGAAGCTCCGCCTACACACTGTACCGCATAAAAAAGAGTTGTAAGGCTCCTCAATACAAGATACACTCAACATGAATCTATATGTAGAAGAGATGTTAAGCTCCCCTTGCATATAGGCAATACACATCAAACAAAACATTTTTAATATTCTTATTAAAACAAAATTTTGAATTTTCTCAATAAAAACAAAATTTTAAGATATCTTAGTAAATCAAATTTAAGATATCAAATTGTAAATAAACATTGTAAATATCATTACAAATTTTGAATTTTAATTGTAATTGAAACATTTTATCAATTGAAATTTTCATACCAATGAAAGAAAGTGTTTTATATTTTGATACCAATATAAATTTTCATGGATACCAATTGAAATATATTGAACATTTTGATATCAATAAAAATACTAATTGTAAAAAAAATACCAATTGAAGATAATGCATAAGCTTATATAAAAATATCAATTGAGAAATCAATTGAAATTTAAGTTTTGAATGAAGCTTAGCATAAACAAACTTTGTGCTTTAAACATGTAAATATCTTAAAAATCAAGTATAAATATATATGATTTGTTGGTGCTTGATTTTCAAACATATATATGTATGAAAAAGACAATACCAATAGGAATTGATATTATGAAAATTATGAAGCATACATATATAGGAAACAAAATATGAGTATATACAAAAAGAATATCAATTGAGATACCAATTGAAAATAACAATGTAAATCAAGTATATAACTCATAACTACCACCCTTTATATACTCAAGATAAAAGATTTTTCAATAAAGCTTACAAGACATACTCGCCATCCGTCCTCCCATAACGGTGTTGGTAGGGGTTTTCGAAAATAGAGTTTGAAAAATATTTTTAGTATTAAAAATACTACCAAATGAAGAATACATAACTAGTTAGATTAATTTTTGAAAACTAGTTAAAGATCCTTCAAAACATAAAACAAATCATATGTATTCATGAAACATACTAAATACACAAAATTCGACACTCAAAATCCATAAAGCTCAAAATAATCATGAAACATAGTCATGAATAAACAAATAAAGTATGAGTGCACAAGAATTATATAATTAGCATTTTCATGAAAATAGACAATGAAGCTCAAAACAAACATGAATACATTTTATCAAATAAAAATCATGAAAATCATTTTTCATATAAAGATGAAAATCATAAAAATTCATTTTTCATCTTAAAAAACAAACTTCTAGGTATATGTATGTTTTTATTCAAACTAACAATATGCATATATATCCCAAATATAAAAGAGTCCATAATATAAATTGCATGAAGGCAAATGATTCAAGGGGCATACATGTATATTTTATTAGATTTGTATAAATTTGCATATACATGAAGCAAAACATGAAAATAGGCAAAACAAGTGTAAATGAGAAAATCATCAAAACTAGGCTATACATGTGCATATAGTGAGTACAAATAAACAATGAAGTGCAAACATATATAAATCAAATGTGGCTCACTATTTGTACAAGTATAAATCCAAGTTTGATAAAAACTACATTTAAACTAGTATTTACCACATGAAGCACAAAACAAAACATGAACATTTTAACAAACACTAAAACAAGCTAAAGATCATCAATCATAAATGCATGTAAACTAAAATAGAAGTTTAGAGATAGTTACCATTTACCAACCATAAGAACTATACTCTAAGTCTTCAAAACATGGTGTTTGTCCCCACCAAACCTCCTTGATAGCGGTGCATCAAATATGTGTCCATCTAGTCCATACATCCACTACCAAGGCATCATCCCTCTCACGTCGTGTGAGAGCCCGCACCTTCATAAAAACACACAAGGTGGGAATTTTGGTACCCATTTTCTTTTGGGTCCTTGAGGGTTAGCTTTGTAAGGAACCCAAACATTCTTATTAGCAAAATTTAAGCATTTATCTTATCATAACAAAATTTTGCTAAATGGCCTTTGCGGCCACAATGTGTACATTTGTACACTTTACTATGCACATGTATATGAGGGTAATCGTGGCGTGCAAAGTGTGCATATGCATGATGTGGGTGTTGTGCATGAACGTGTGGAGTTTGTTTCTTTGAAAACAAGGACTCCAATCTTTATGGTTAAATGCACATGTGCTCAAAGTGATCTCAAACATTTATTTTATTTTTCAAAATTTAATCTCATTTTGATTTATAGTGGCATGTAAAGCATGGTGAGAATGGGAATCATTTTTCTTATTCTTTTTAGAAACATTTTCTTTTTCTTTTTCAACCATTTTTCTTTTCAAAGAGTTGTTTTCTTGCAAAGCAACTTCCTTTTGTTTTTCTACCAAAACATTTTATTTTTCAAAGAAGTATTTCCTTCACAAAAAATCATTTAATTTAGAAAGCAAGGAAATATTGTCATTTTTCAAAGATTCATTTTCTTTTAAAATATTTTCAAATTTATCTTGTAAAGAATCTTTTTCTTTTAACATACAATCAAATTTATTTTTCATTTTCTTGTTATCTTTCTTAAGCAATTCATATTTTTCAAGAATTTGTTGACAAAAAGATGTAAGCTCATCATAAGACATGTCAACATCTTCATCTACCTCGGATTCGGTAGTTACCTCAAGGAAGTTATCCCCTTGGACCACGTAGCACACGTTGGAGGTGTCACTTCTAACATCCGAATCGCTCCCCGCATAGTATTGTTCTTTTTCGCCAAGGGAGATCAAGAAGTTTCATACTACAAAAGCCGAATCAATGTTAGAAACCCTACATAATAATCATTGTTTAGGGTAGTCTTCAAAGCATGACTGGCTTTTGAGTTAGCCTCAATATACTTGCTATTATTAACATATGAATCTTTAATTGTAGCAAGATAAACATGAATATCTAGGCCTTTGAGGTACAAAGACATCTTAACCTTCCAAGTTTGGATGTTAAGAATGTCAAAGGTGGGAGGTGTCATGAAGTCCATGGTGTATGTACAAATATTGTGATTAGTTATAAAATGAGGATCTTTAACTCTAGGTTGTAAGACCCAAATCAAGAGCACTTGGCTCTGATACCAATTGTAAATCACCTAGAATGGGGGTGAATAGGTGATGAGCTAATCTAATGGACAATTAATGCGAAATTAAAAACTTATTAAACTAAACACCAACGTATAACTCAAGAGTGTAGCCGGATCCCCGTGAAGGGTTCTGGACTAACTCCTCAAGATTCCTCTAAATAAGAGTTGAGGTGCCGCGTTGGCTCTCTTGGTTGAATACAAGTGTTAGCAACAATCCCCAAGCATATAACAATTAAGCACAATATATATATCAAGCATATGAAATAAAGACAATATAAGCATGCAAGATATAAACAGAGTAAGAGATAGAGAGTAAGCAATCGCAAACACGGGAGATTTTTTCGAGGTTCGAGCACACTTGCTCTACGTCCCCGCCTTCAACACTATGAAGGATTTCCGCTAAAAAACGATCCCATCGGATCACTTGGTGTTGCAACACCTACAAGGCGAGTTCACACTTGAACTCCTTGGACTCTCTAGTTCCGAAACACACCGCAAGCCACTAGCTCACCGAGGCCGCACCATCAACACAGAGTTCACACTAGAACCCGAAACAACGCGAACGCACACGTCCGCCTCCTCAAAGAATAAGATGAAGTCTTGGTGATCACAAACACTTTGATCACCTAAAAACAATCTCACAAAAACACTCCTATAGGATGAAAATATCAATGGATAGCTCAAGTGTCTGTGAGAAAAACAAGGATGGAATGTGTGGTGAAAAACTCAAAGAAAATCACTTTAAAACACTCTTGAAAATCTCTCCTTTTGATATGGCAATTTTGGCTCTTAAATAAGTGGAGATAAACACCTAATAGAGTTGGAAAAACTGGCTCAAAATCCACTAAAAAATCTTGTAGAAAACAACCCCCCAAAAACCCCAATTTATAGGGCTAAAAAAACTAGCCGTTGGGAGCCAGTTTGGCCTGTCGGTCGATCGCCCGGTCGACCGCCAACGGTCAAATTTCTAACCGTTGGGGCGTCGATCGACCGGCCCGGTCGACCGCTGCCTGGAACAGAGAACAAAGTTCTCTGCTCGTCGACCGGCCCGGTCGACCGGGGGGCTTTCCAGAGAGCAGAAGCTCTCTGCGGTCGACCGGGGTCGGTCGACCGGCCCTCCAGTCAGAACTGGCGTGCACGTCTGTGCACGTCGGCCGACCGTCTTGGTGGACCGACTTCAAGCTCGGTCGACCGGTCGGTCGACCGACAGAAACCAGGTCAGGTCAATTTTGGGATTGAAAAACTTATTTTTTATTTCTTAAATAAATCGCATAAATTCACGAAAAATCTACAAAAATAGTTTTAGTATTATACTTTGATAACAAACATGTTTGAGTAAAATCAAGACATGTTACAAATAATTTTGAACTATTTTTGTAACTTATAATTTTGACTAAAAACCAAAACTGTATTTTTCCAAAATTGGTATTTTCAAAACTTCTCTCCCAAATACAAAAACAAGATATTTTAAACACTTTGAAAGCATAGAGTGTATGGATATGATCCACTACACATACATGGTGAAATATCTATTTTTTCTCATTTAAGCTCTAAAACGGTTTTGGTTAAAAACACATGTATATATGAAGTCCAAAAACTAAACCGGTATTTTTCCAAAATAAAAACTCTTTTGTATTTTCCAAAATAAAATTCTTTATGAAAACTTATCAAAATCAAGAGTGTGTGTGTATATGGTGACTTGAGCAATCCACCAACTATTCTATCCTTTACATTTTAAATAAAACAAAATCTTAACAAAACGTACCTAGACTCAGTCTTGATCTTGAAGGTCTTCACTTGAAGTCTTCTCATCCTTCTTAACTTGGTCCAAACATGATCCATAGAGCTAGACTCCTCTTGAGTACTTGATGTAGTCTTGATTCATAGGCTCTTGAATCAAACCGTGCTAGCTCCAAAACTTGACTTTAAATCTTTTGTTGAAGCTACACACCTACTAAGATCTTGATCACAAATCTGAAACTAATTAAACACAAGATCATTTGTACTATAATTACATGAGTTGATCATCATCAAAACTAGAGTTATAGGCCATTGGGCCAACAGTGACGTCCCGCTTTCCCGAAGTTGATCATCTCGGATAAGCAACTACCAGCCCCTTCTCGAAGTGGATCATCTCGGATAAGCGATTGCCAACCTCTTTTGGGAACACGCATCAGCTGCCTCAGTTTGTTCCTCTTGTTTAAGGCCAAAGTTTCAACTTGAAAATCAAAAGACAAGTTTTTAAATCTCTTTCATTAAGATGAAAGATGGGCGAGCATAGTTCACTGCAATACAAACTGGAAACAAGTTAGCAGTAAATCAAAGAAAAATGCAAGCATGGTACGCTAAGTCAAATTCTTTAGGCGAATCAATTTATATCCGATCCAGTTGCGCTTTAGGAGGGATTTCAGTTAAGCAGAGGATAGCCTCGCTTGCACAGTGATGATGGGCTAGCTCAGCGTAAGCCAAGTCTTAGCTCCGCCTAAGACAATTATATTGAAGGAGCGATAAAAAGAGCTAAGTCCTAGCCTTCCCTATACGGCTAAACCAGACTGATCCAGAAGGACACAGTCTTGACCCCACCTATATGGCAAGACTGGCTCAACCTTGAAGAGACTAAGTCCCAATGCTTGCCTATGTGGCGAACTTAACAGGTAGATTCAACAGATCCAAATCAATCAGATATAAAATGAAGAACAGGGGAAATCAATCCCTGAGGCAGCTGATAAAGCTAAATTAAGGGAGATAAACTCCCTAAAGTCATCAGTCCATTGGTAAAGTCTCTGGATGACTGAGACTCACCAGTTTTGGCCGAATAATGACGAGAGTGGGCACCGCCACTATTTCAGAGATCTGAGTATACTTCTCTGAACAACCAGGAGAAGTCATGAACAGACTGCTTCTCTGCAGAGGACTTCAAGTGTTCTATTTATAGGCCTCATGGCCTGATCGCACCGCCGCTGCTTCAAGCTTAGAAGCAGAGCGAATTTAAGGCATTTACTGAGCCTTGAGAAAGGGAATAGTCTCCCTCAGAAATGCACGTGGAAGCAATGATCTTCCTCGTTAATGCAAGAGAGGTTATTCTAACCTCGAGAAAGGGGCAATCTGTAATAATACTGTATTTTTATTTTCCTGAAGTAGTTATTTTAATTTACAAATTAATTTTTTTATCAACTTAATTTATTAATTTCTTTCTTGTGATTATTATTATTATTAATATTGTTAGTATTTATTAATTATTAATAATGTTCCTAATATTTTTTATTGATTATTATTATTAGTGCTACCATTATTTTATTTATTTTAATATTAGTATTGTTAGTGATGTTGTTAATTATCTTTAGTACTATTGCTATATTTATTCTAATTATTATTAGAATTTATTACAATGGATTATAATTACACTGCAATATACATATACTATTCACATGATAATATTGACTCCATTGGAATTGATCGGTCTCTCTCTTGGAATCTATCTTTTGAATCTTTTGATATCCCTAATTCCAACTCTTTTCTAGAGTAATCTGGGTTCCATCTTGATTTCCATCCTCTTTCCGATTCTATTCTCCTGATTTTGTCTACTGAGTTTGACCACTCCATGTTGGAGCTGGTAGCAGAGATCAGAGCGCGCAGCAGAAACGTGGTGTCCCAACGAGGCGACGTGGAAGTTGTTTGTGTTCTCTCCTGATTTTTGAATTTTTATCATTCCCCGCTTTATTGAAATTTCGAGGACGAAATTTTTATTAAGGTGGGTAGAGTGTAATACCCATAATTAATAATACTGTATTTTTATTTTCCTGAAGTAGTTATTTTAATTTACAAATTAATTTTTTTATCAACTTAATTTATTAATTTCTTTCTTGTGATTATTATTATTAATATTGTTAGTATTTATTAATTATTAATAATGTTCCTAATATTTTTATTGATTATTATTATTAGTGCTACCATTATTTTATTTATTTTAATATTAGTATTGTTAGTGATGTTGTTAATTATCTTTAGTACTATTGCTATATTTATTCTAATTATTATTAGTATTTATTACTATGGTTATGATAATTACTTTATTAGTATTTTGTTTAATTATTATTCCCATTATTTCATTAAGGTTATTATTCATTATTATTATTAGTGGTATTGATTATTTTTAATAAGAGTTATTGAATTTATTATTAGTACTATTTTGTATTTATTATTATTATGACTACTACTATTATTATGGCTGGTATATTTATATTTTTAGTAGTAGCATTATTTCCTTTACCTTGTATCCTTGATTCTACCCATACCCGTTGTCACAATCCATACCCACATCCAATAGGTTATCTCTCTACCTATACCCATTAGCATACCCATTCACCTATTGGATCCTAACCCATTAGACCTACAAACCCAATTATATCCTAAGATTAATCCTAAACCTAAACCTAAATCTATCTCTTCTCTTCTTCCAGCCGCCTACACACCAGCCGCACCCCCTTGATCCGTAAGCCCCAGGCCGAGTTCCCTCCATTCTCCCAGGCCACGGCAGCCCCCCCATAGCCCTGCCGCCATCCTAATAGACCAACTTTTCTAGACTTTGTGTTCAACGTCACTGAAAAGTTGTAGAGCTCCATGGAGATCGTGCGGGATATGATGATCTTGTGACTGGTATTGGAAGCATAGAAGGCCGGAGCTACATGTTTATTGGTCATCAGAAAGGTAGAAACACAAAGGAGAGCATTAAGCGCAACTTTGGCCATGCCCATGCGTGAGTTTATCTCTCCCCCACTCTCATTATTTGTATAATTTATATGTGTTTGAATGTACATAGTGTTATATAATTGCATGTGGGTAATTCTTGTGTGTGGGAGATATCCTTCCTCCGAGCCCTTTTCCGGCACTCTGCGTGTCGCCGTGGATCACCGTTGGCGAGAGCGAACGCACCCATGCCCTTCATGGCGAACTGCTCTATCCAACGACACCCTCCGCGGCCCCGGACGCCTCCGTCGGTGCGCCGCAAATCGGCTCGAGGTTAGTTTACCTTAAATTGTATAGTGGCATTTGTGTAAATTGGGAAGTCCACTTAATTGTTTATTGGTGTGTACATAAGTGGGTTTTTGCATGCATGCGTGGGTGTGTAGGTGGGAAACTATTTATGTGTGGGGCTTTTTGCATGGTGTGTGTGAGTTTCTATTAATGTATATAATAATATATTTATATATTTATGTAAAGGTGGGTTTATGTATATATATGTATGTATAGGTGTAGGTATGTGTATACTTGCATGTGTATGTGTACGTGAGTGTACGCGCATGTGTCAGTATGCTAGGGAGTGTGTTAAGTGTATATTTATATTTATTTGTATGTTTGGCTACGTGTTACAGCGTTTCGGACTCGCTCGGACGATCTGAACTCGGTAACGACATATTCAGATTTGTATCTATTCTGAACCCGACACACAGGAGATTCGAAGACCGATCCATAGGATGATCCACAGATCAGTGCCAGTTCATGCAGTGAAGATCAGACGGCGATTCGGTTCCGAAACCGCGTCATTTCATGTGAGTGTTTGCTTTTATCTAAATTCCTTATTTTCCGTTGTTTACATGTATGTATGTCTTGCTCTTATCATTTCATGTGATTTCCTGTTATATTTTATCAGTTTCATTACTTGTATTCGTTCATGAGATGTCTATGATTGTTTACTTTAAATTACCTAGTTGACATGAGCTCATTTCAGCGTCATTTCATGTGTTGGTAGTTTGTCTCTGTTGGCTTAGGCCTAGTTTTGATATACCTTTAGACTGTGACTTGACTCGATCTATTGATTGGATAGATTAAGTACATAGTTGAGCATCAGATATATATATGGATCTTGTATTTAGACATTGAGATATTAGAGTTATATCATTTCATGAATAGATGATTACTGTTGCAGACTGGGACTAATTGTAAAGGGACTTGGACTGTACCCTAGGTTGATCTTATATTAGATTGGTTCGTGATTGTGGTTTATGATCTACAATTTACCTAAACAATTATCAGACTTAATATTCCTTACTTGGTGGTAATTCAGTTAAGAATTTATTCGAGTATTTGAGGACAGATGATATATCTCATGTAGAGTACTTTCCAGACTTGTTATTCTTTTATTGGTAATAACTTAGGTGATGATTCATTCGGATATTGATGGTGGACTTGTTATAATGTTAGAGATTGGAATACTTGATACTTGGATCAGTATATAGACATAGTTGGAGTTTGGATCGAATTTGGATTTATGTTATTTACATTGGATATTGACCAGTATTGAGATGTGACTATTTTAGTTGGATTGTAATTTGGATAGATCTTGAGTTAGAGTTTATCTGAAATTTACATTCTTTATAACGAAGTCTGATCTACATTAAGATGAGATTGACATAGTCGGTTTATAGTTGTGAGCATTTGAGATTTGTTTAGATGATATTTTGTTGATGTTGAGTACCAAGAATAGATATTCTAGACCACATGTTGTTTGAGGATGTTTCATCTGCAGTTATGATTATGGGGTATGTTGACTTTTGATATTGAGGGCATACCGTGTGCTTTATGTATAGTGATTGATCAATTCAGTTAGGGAGATAGAGTTGTTATGAGAGTGATCTCATTGATATTGGTGATTATAATATATGTTCAGAGTTTTATGATAGCTATTGATCGATCTGATTATTGATGACTTAGAAGATGGATATGAGTTGATTCCATACTTGTTGGATTATTCTATTCTTGACAGTAGGTTGTTACTCACCGTGGATATCTTGTTTTACCTGAGAAACCTGACTGATTATACTTGGTATCTACCTGATAACTATCTTGTCCATGTTACTTAATTGCTGGGAAAATATTATTACACGGTAACAACACTCGCATGTTTACTTGTTATATATTCCTGTTATACCGGTATCCTGTTCCTTGATATTTTATACTCCTGTTATACCGGTACCCTGACTTTCACATGTTGATATTGTTACCGTGACTACCACTGAGTCATCCTAGTGATTTAAGTAACATGTATATTAAATAATCCTGATAAACTAAAACATGATAACAAACAACTTACACTGGGATTGGGGAGATTGATGGAGGAGACAGCGTCCGTATTTTGGGTGGACCTAGGATTTAGGTTGCGCAGCCGAAAGAGGGTTCCACTGCAGGGTTCTCGTGGGGTGACTGGCACCCCGTCATGTTTCCTGTTATACATGTTATACATGTACCTGTTCCTGTTTACATGTTCCTGACTACCTTGCGGTAGGTCCTGGTTCAGCGCCAGGAGTCTGGGCCGTGGTCCCGGGTATGCACGGGACCCACCTAAAGCATGGACAATGTCTCCAACCAATCAGTTTCAATAATTTAGGGCATCGATTGGCATGTGTGGTAGGCGTAGTATGGGATGCGTCTATTACGTGTGACAATTGGTGTTCGCTGACATAATTAATAATAAACTGTTGATGCTTTGTGACTGACTGTGATCACCTGGTTGTATATTTATATATCACTATGTTAGACTTATGATTATAACCATGACCAGATTATCATGACCAGGACCAGACTTATGACCAGACTTGGATATCAGCCTAGTGACATGTGATAGGTTACATATTTTGACATCAGTTGCTTGTTTACTATTGTGACAGTTGTCTTCTGTCTTTATTCACGTTGATTATCAGTTATATTACAGTGCAGTCATTTATCTTGTTATTCAGTCTGTTATATCTGCAGTTGTTCTTACTATTATTTATGCACTGTTTATCTGCACGAGCTTTTCCCTTTTATACACACACTCACCATGGTCGCTTTCTGACGACCCTGGATTTGCACGTCCAGATATTGGACGATTGTTTTTATTGTGCAGGTGTCCGTTGAGACCGTCCATAATGCAAGGAGCTGGACTCTCTCTCTCTCTCTCTCTCTCTCTCTCTTTGATTCTGGTACTTTTGCATTTTCCTTTCCTGCTATTATTCCTTGATTCTTGAATAGCACATTTAGCCTGTCATTCTATTCCTTATTTCATTCCGGATTCTGTGCAGTCTTTATATGTATTATTGCAGTGATTCTTGATTATTATGGTTTAGATTATAGCTTGTTCAGGTTAATTTAGGCTTAGCGTGTATACGTGGGGTATTTTCCTCGCGTATATACGTCGCCGACCTTCGTCGCGACTCCGTTTCCGTGGATTTTTGGGAAGCGGGGCGTGACACAATCCTTCTCGTAACCAGCTGAAAAGCAGTTGGCCTCAGGAAAGGAACGACGTTCCAAGATCAATTTGAAGCGAATCTACTCCGGGAGGCTCGAACGCGGAGCTACTCAGACGCGAAGCTACCCAGAATCGCGAATCTACACGATTCCTCGGCGAACTTACTCCAATCTGGAAGCAGGATTGAAAGCGAAGCTGAACTCAACCACCATGGCGACGTTCGTACTTCACATACCATCAATCCAAGCAATTCAAAGTATTTCGAAGCCTGAACCATTTCATTGCAGACTTTCGAAAACTTTGAAGGGGGTCTTGTTGACACTCTAAAAAAGACAAGATTCTTGACTGGCCTGAACAATGTCTAACTTGTTGACATTTACAAAAGATAAGTGGCAAACAAGCTGACGACCAGTTTTTACCCGTCTCCGAGGGACAAATCAGCGGCTTAGACTCTACTGATTCAGTGAAGCAGACAGTGAGCCCAGATTGTCTTTGGATAGACCTAAGAAGGTCTAAGATGCTAAGTTAGCTCAACACTTAGTATCACATGAGCCCAAGGGGATAGCCTCACCTGAGAGGCTAAGTTTGTCCAACTTCGCCTTGAAGCCGTTCAAAGCTCTATCAGTAAGCTAACTTACAGTTTCGCCTGAAGTGATCAGTTAACTCCGCAGAGAGTTAGCTTCGCTCGAAGCCACACACAACCGCGCAGAAGGATGGTAGCTCCACCACAGATGTTTATCCAGCTCCGCTGAAGAGCTTTCTTCTAACTTCGCCAGATGCTCCTTTCAGCTCCGCTGTGAGCTCGACACGACAGTTCCGCTGCGGGTCTGTTATGGTTAACCTCTGACCAATTAAATCTCCAGATGAGATCAAATCAATTCAAGATCAAGATCAAATCTAATCAAGATCAAATATGAGATCAAATTTGGCAGTTGCTTGCCATAATCTCTTGACTCTCGTAAAACAAGTAAGAAGATTAGGGGAGATCTTTTAATTATTTGGAAAGAATCAAAATAGATCAGGAGATTGACGCTATCTGCTATTCCTAGCTTCGCAGAAGCTGACTCTAGCCTCGCGACAAGGCTGCTTTCTAGATTTAAACAGATTAACTCAATCTGTTTCTAGACTTTCAAGGGACAATTATACCCCTGCTCTCCCTATAAATAGCCCACCAGGGGTACACGGAGACAGACAGACGCACAGGCAAAGAGACGCACTGAGAGACGGCTAAACAGAGATCTATTCTCTTACTTCCAAGAATTCAGAGAACTGCTTCTCTAATCAGGGTGCTAATACCCTAATACTTTCCTTCCTCTTAAGGAATTTCCGGAACCAGGAGAGAAAGAATTCTCAAGTGGAGGCAGTTTGAGAAGTAACAAGAGGGTTCTACCAACCTTCTGTTCTCCGATTCCCCGAACCAGGCGAGAAGGGAATCCCATCGATCGCATCGTCAAAGGGACAAAGTGGTCGCGCCTGACCAGACTCCTATCGGCACACTTCTCTAGAATCTCAGAGGATATCTACTTGTAATCTTTTTAGAATACTTGTAATTTAGCTCCTCGACCCCTTTTTGTAAGTTTTCCCCTTTTGCGAAATCAATGGAAAACGCTAGGCCTCAGGGAGTCTCTTGAAAGATGGAGGCTCGCCCACAGTGACTGCTCGGGGCTCAATCTACATCGAGTCCTCCCCTTAATGGCTACCCGAGCGAGTCAACAACCTATAACGGGTCCTACCTTGACGGTTTTCCCTTGGGGAGTCTCCAAAAAGACGGAGGCTCGCCCATAGTGATTGCTTGGATGTCATCCTACATCGAGCCCTCGCCCTGATGATTACTTGAGTGAATCAACAACCTATATCAGGTCCTACCCTGATGGCTACTCGGGAACAACTTATAGGGGGTCCTACCTTGACGGCTACCCCTCGGGGAGTCTCATGAAAGATGGAGGCTCATCCATAGTGACTGCTCGGAGCTAAACCTACATCAGGTCCTCCCTTGATGGCTATCTGAGCGAGTCAACAGCCTATAGCGGGTTTTACCTTGATGGCTACCCCTCGAGAAGTCTCTTGAAAGATGGGGGCTCGCCAAAGTAACTGCTCGGAGCTCACCCCGATGGCTAGTCAAGTGAGTCAACAACCTATATCGGGCCCTCGCCCTGATGGCTACTTAAGTGAGTAAACAGTCTATATCGGGTCTTACCCTGACGGCTACTCGGTAAAAGCCTATAGGGGGTCCTACCCTGGCGGCTACCTCTCGGGCAGTCCTCTGAAAGATGGAGGCTTATCCAAAATGACTGCTCGGAGCACAGCTTATATCGGGTCCTCACCCTGATGGCTACTCGAACGAGTCAAAAGCCTGTGCTAAGTCGCACTCGGACGACTGCCTAAACGTCTCGACGTCATGCCTCCACAAGATGCCAAGCAATGTATAACCGAGCAGCGCTCAACCATAGCACCTCTACAAGCACATAAAGAACAAGAGATAACACAGTCGAAAAAAAAGAAATAATAACTTTTATTGATGATAGAATAGTGATACAATTTCTTATTACATTAGTGCTTGTTACAAAAAAACAGAGAAAATACAAATATACTCAGCTAACTCGTTCAACGCCCGCCATTTTGGCTCTTTGACCATCTTCGGGACCTCTCAGGCCAACCGTTGGTGCTTCCAATTCGATTGCTTGGCCCATCGGGCTGACGGCTCGTACCTCCGGCCCGACTGCTTATGCCCACAGATCGATCATTCATTCCTTTGGTCCAACCACTCGTGCCCCCGAGCCAACCTCTCGTGCCCTCTGCTCGACCACCAGAGCTTAGGATCGAGACTTGAGAGCGCAATGCTTGCACCTCCATAAGTAGATCATCGTGGGCTCTCCAGAGTTTGTTATAACGATGACATTGACGCTCAACATCAGTCCTTAGCTCTTCAACGTCGTCTTCACGGGGATCCAGATCCTTTTCCAAACACCGGACTATGTGCCTCAGCTCCAATCTCTAGGTACATTCCCGACGACCTTGGCCCGAAGCGAAGCAATCTCCGAATCGTCTGAGGCGACCCTCTTCTGCAGCTCAGGTATATCATGCAAGACTTTCTTCAGCTCCTCAAGCCTCCCTAGGAGCCTTAATTCCAGAGTCACCTTACCCTGCCTCAATCCTTCCATCACCTTCAGCATATCACGCGATTTTAAGAACACCTTGCGCACCCTTTTTTAAAGATCGCTCACTATCACATTGTGGGAAATCAATTCGCTGTCCAACTAGGAGATGAGAAAATCGAGCATCCCGAGATCTATACTGTAGGGAGCCCGGGCAGTGTCTAATATAGGCTCTTCGCGACCTTACTCCGTCAGGCATTTAAGAAATCAGCAAAGCTCTAGGCTCATCGTCAAGATCTAGCTCCACCTCCTCGTCACCATCCTAGGGGTCGGAGCCCTCAGTCCTCATCCCTGGTTCCCCGAGGAACTTCACACCCGAGGGGCTAGCCCCTGCAAAGCCCAACCATGCTTGAGACATTCGTGCCAAACTAGAGGTAGGATCTAAAGGGGTCACCGAGCCAGCTCCCACATCGACCTTGAGATAGTCAAAAGTAAGACAGTTCAAAAAAAAGAAGATAAAATTTCATTTATTTATTCAAAAAGGATTTACATGGATTCTTACAAACGAAAAACAAAAAACTCTCAAATACTCACTTTGTCTTTGTGAGAGGCCTCGGAGGGTGGAGTTGGAAGATTCGCGCTTTCAGAGGCACCACGAATCAAGGTCCCAGCAGTTGAAGCATCCGAGGGGAGACCCGTCATCAGGAGAGCAACATTACTGGATAGAGCGCTCAGAGAGGCTTCCACCTCCACAACGAGGCAGTGCGCGCTGAAGGACGTCCCAGACCTTGGATTTCTAAGAAGGCCTCAGTTTCAAGTGAATATCCCGGGGCCGCACCGTGCTTCCCATCCTTATATCAATCCTTAAACTTCTTGAACTTGAAGACCTTCATCTCCCACTGGCACTGGTCTGTGATTACCTGAACACGCGCCTCTGTCGCTTCCTTGGTAGTCATCTCCTGATCCAGGTCATCCTCAAGGCATTCATTCCCTTCCTCGAAGGCAACCCTCTCCGACTCCAATGTGGTTTCTGCCACCTCAGCACGTTGGTGCACCTCCTGCAGTTCTCGGTGGGTCGACTGCAACTCTGTCTCCTTCTTGTGTAGCTCAGAGCCTTTGCAACGCAACTTCGCGCTTACCCCCTGCAACTCGGAGTTTGTTCTCTGCAATTCTGAGCCTTTCTTCTGCAGCCGTCTTCGAGCCTCCGATAATTGAGTCAACAGGGTCTCCTTCTCCCTTGACTCTCACCAAAGCCGCTCTAGATCCCTCTCCTGACCTTGCTGGACCACAAGTTCATGCTCTAAGTCTGCCTGAAGCCAAGCAATTTTGGCGGTCGCCGCCTTCCCTGCGGCATTAAGCTCCCCACCCTTTGGAGCAGCTCAACAATTGTGCCCTAATTCTCCTTTAGGGCATCCCGATGAGCGTCCAACCGCTCAGAGGTAAGCATGATGTTCTGAGATTAAAACATGAGTTAGATGACAAATAAAGTACAAATCAGATAAAGGCATTATGATGCTTACCCTAAGACTTCGTTCTTCAAGCGCCGCCTCTGGTCCTTCGAAGGCAGGGCCTTGAATTCCTCCAGCCCTCCAATAAGATCTTCATACTTAGGGCCGCCTCTTCATCTCCTCTTCGGCTATATAATCCGAACAGGGGGCTCACGGTGGGCCGCCCTAAGGTCAGCCTCAGAGACCGAGCGACAACCTCCAAAGGACCAATAGGGTCAAAACCCTCGCACCGTCCACCAGTGGAGCTTTAGCAGCTCCTGCCTCCTCGAGCCTAGCCAAGGGCTCGGGTCTAGTTTCGACTAGAACTGATGGAGACACCACCATCATAACCTCTTATTCGGAGAGGACTTTAGTTAAAGGGGGTGCTCCTCCGGCATCTCCGTCTCCCTGTCCACTAGCCCGAGAAGCGCGTCCCTACCCCTATAATCTCTCGATAATAGTGAATTTGCGAGTGACTCCGTGTTTTTCCTGTTTTGGTTTTTCCACATAATTTATGGTGTTCTCTGTGTGTTATCTTTTGGTAGATCTGCGATCTTGTTCCTTTCTTTTAATCTGATTTGTGTTTGTTCATTGCTATTGTGAAAGTCCTTTCCACCAACAACTAGTATCAGAGCTTTGATTCGAGATGACGGATGAAGGAAAGATCAAGGTTGAAAGATTCAACGACATGAACTTCGGGTCCTTGAAGATGCAGATCAAAGACTATCTATACCAGAAAGATCTTTATCTTCCTCTCAACGGAAGACCCACAAGCCAAAGGAGATGACCGATGGCGAGTGGGAGATTCTAGATCGGAAAGCCCTAGGGGTGATCTGATTATCCCTAGTATCGACGGTTGCCTTCAATGTCTCCAAAAAAAAGATGACCAAGAGTTGATAGCAACGTGATCGGCAAAAAGCAAGCACTAAAATAAGAGAAGGAAGTGTGGGTTGATGTTACTGCTTTTGCGATTCTTCTGTAATAGCGAAGTGGCTATACAGGTCGTATCCACAAGGAGAGAGAGCGATGGAAGCTTGATGCGGCTTCAAAGTTCAAGAAGAAAGAAAGTTATTGTTTCCAAATAAAGAATTGAAAAGTGAAAACAAGTTATTTTTTTAAGAATAGTTGGAAAATGTTTTGGTGGTTTGTAAAAGTGATTTTTTTCTTAGTTGTAAAAATGCATGGCTAACTTTCTACTAAGTGCTCCCACTAATTTCTAACTTTTGGAAGATAGCCTCACGATGGATCATAGGCGAACACAAACCTTTTGCATTGGAACTATTCACGTGAAAATCGAGTGAAAGTTCATCCTAAAACTTAGCTTTACACGGCAAAAACTCGGATTCCCTTATCAAGATCCGATAGAAGGCGAGAATAAGGGAAGACTCGAGTGCACTATTGGTATCGGCAAAGTTAAAAGGAAAAGTCTCTAACTTACAATAACAAGTAAAGTACACAACTCATAGATCATCAAAACTCATTAAGCATGAAGTATAAGAAAGTAAATACTTGTAGGTAAATTAGAGTTAGAACCCTCGTCTTAAGATGCCATAACTCTTGTTTGCACAAGGCTTATTTGACACTATTGACTCATTTGGATTATCAATCAAGTGTTAGAAATTAGTGGGTTAGTAGTTAGTTAGCCATGCTAATGAAAAGTTAGTTAGCCATAAAAGTAAAAGAAACAACAAAGGAAAAGAAGTGGAGAGAGAGAGTTACACTACAAGAAAACAAAAGAAAAGAAAAGTTAAAGAAAGGAAGTTACACTACAACAAAGTAAAAGAAAAGGAGTGAAGAAGAAGGAAGTTACACTACAACAAGGAAGTAAAAACAAATGGCAAAGACAAGTAAATGGAAAGAAGGAAGAGAAGTAACACTTATATTAGCTTGTCACCCTTCCAATACAACACTTACACACTATCTCTCTTTCACTCTAATGGCTAAAACAACAACTAGAAGAAAAACAACAACAACTACAAACCTAAAAATAAGATTACAAAAACTTGCTAAAGCTCTAGATATCTCCCAACTGAAGACCCCTGGGGGTATTTATAGGCACAGGGGAAAGGGGGCCACGTGGACAGCACGTGGCCCAAAGCACAGGCCGCGTTTCCGCGGCCCTGCCAGGGCGGCGCGCGCCTGGCTTCGGGCAGCGCGCCGTCCCATCTGTCTTCTGACGCCATAATGTCTTGGATTCGTGATTTGATACCCTGGACTGACAAAATCTTCACTCTAAAGTCAATGGCTACTTGGTAGGTCGTTAATCACCAATTAAATGGTGATTAAGGTCTTCTTCTTCATTTGCATACCATGGACCTAGGATCAAGCAAGTAAGGTTTTATTAGTAGAATTTTACATGAAATAAATATGGGAATGTGATGAAAATTATGCAAAATTAGAGACTAATCACACCCTCACACTTATCTTTTTGCTCGTCCCGAGCAAAACAGAAATGAGAACATTATTACACTACTTTCGCAGGTGACGCGATTGCACTGAGCATGTGCAACAAGCCTTTAAACCTCTAGGTTTCTCATAGAGGAGGAGTGTTGTCTCCTGAGGGTTTTCAGCAGATTGCACCCACAAAATCCAGTAAGTAAAGAAAAGTAGTTAATTGTTAGAAAAAAATTTTGCCATGAAAAAGAAATTTCAATCATCTAAGTAAAAATGACCGAAGGATGCAAGAATTAGGTTTAACCCTCATAAGTCCTCTTATATTTTAGCCTTCATAAAAGAAGAAACTATAATTTTTCTTTAAATTTAGAAAGGATCATGTACTTCTAACTCACTCTTTTATTTTGCTTTAAATAGATATGCATATTATGTAAGTGTGATGTGCTTGAGATTTTTCAACTCAACTTTGAATATCATTTAATTTTATTAATATTTACTTATTATTCTTGGTTCCATTAGGCTTTCTACTTCACTTATGTAACACATATCAAACCGATGACTCCCAAACCAGATGGTCTTAGGGCACCAGGTGGAAAAACACCCTTCAGGTCAAATATGCAAGTGGAGTACGCCACGAAATCAAGATTTATTTATATATTATTGTATTTTTTTTTGGCGTGAGTAATCATGCTTCTTGAGGCACAATTATCCAGCTCTTTTTTTTTCTTTTTTCCAGAGTTGTGTCTCTAAATCCCAATCATGTGTGTGTAGGTTATGCATATTCTACTAAGGCTAAATAAAAGGTATGAGTTATTTTTCCTTATCCCTTCTAATTTTTTAGTCAAACCAATCTTTCTTGTTTATTTAGGCAAAAATAAAGATTCGTTAATAAGGTTCCCATAATTCCTACAATCTTTTGGTATTTTTATAAAGAGTATGAAATTTCTTTTCAATCTTTTTTTTTGAAGAGAAGTAGAAAGAATAAAAGGAAAAAGAAAAAGTGTTAGCACCTCCCCACACCTATCTAATGCATTGTCTTCAATGAATGCAGATGTAAATGCAAAGGCAATAAATAGGGTGAAGAAATGATGTCACCGTCTTCGTGGACTCGGGCCATCCAAGCGCGAATAGACTAAAGAAATGTCAAAAAGAATGTAGAAGGGGTAAACATATAAACAATTTTTTTTTATTTATTGTTGTCGTGGTTAGGTGTATGACGGGGCAAAAAGAGTCAGCACACTATCATCCGGAGTCATAGGCTCATTGGTCAAGAAGGGCTTCAGTCTTTGCCCATTCACTTTGAATTCCGTATTGTTCTTAGGGTCTACAATAAGCACAACACCGTGTGGGAAAACAGTGCACACAATGAACGGTCCCGACCAACGAGTTTTCAGCTTCCCCGTGAAAATATGAAACCTAGAGTTATACAGCAGAACCCTATCTCCCGGTGCAAAGTTTTTTCGGGTTATGATTTGGTTATGAAAAAGTTTAGTCCTGGTCTTAGTGATTCAGGCATTCTCATAGGCTTCATTCCGTATCTCCTCTAATTCTGAAATCTGCAGTCTCCTAAGTTCACCGGCCTTGGTCAGATCAAAGTTGAGTTGCTTAATTGCCCAGAGGGCCTGGTGTTCTAACTCTACTGGCAGATGACAGGTTTTTTCAAACACGATTCTATAAGGAGACATCCCCAGAACTGTCTTAAAAGCAGTGCGGTAAGCCCACAATGCATCATTGAGCTTAACTGACCAATCCTTTCGGTTTTGGCCGACAGTCTTTTCAGAATGAGCTTGATCTGTCGGTTGGTGACTTCGAACTGCCCATTTGTCTGGGGATGATACGGAGTCGATAACTTGTGATTGATGGAATATTTTCGCATCAGAGTTTCAAAAACTCTGTTGCAGAAATGAGATCCATTATCGCTAATTATCGCTCTGGGGGTGCCAAATCGGGAGAAGATGTTCTCTTTGAGAAATTTGACAACCACTTTGTTGTCATTCGTCTTAGTTGGCACAACTTCTACCCATTTAGAGACATAATCTACAGCAACCAAAATGAATTGGTTGCCAAGGAATTGGGAAATGGCCCCATGAAATCAATACCCCAAACATCAAAAATTTCAACTTCAAGGATCGGGTTCAGGGGCATCATGTCTCTTCTTGAAATCTTTCCAATTTTCTGACAATTTGCGCATGACTTGCAAAAATGATATGAGTCTTTGAACAAAGTGGGCCAGTGAACCCACTTTGTAGAACCTTCTCTGCAGTCTTGCGGGGACCGAAGTGTCCTCCGCATGTAAGGTCATGGCAAAAGCTGAGCACACTATGTTCCTCCTTTGGTATGCAACGTCTAACAATTTGGTCGGAACAATACTTAAAAAGATACGGTTCTTCCCAGAAGAAGTATCGTACTTGGGCAAAGAAGCGGTATTGGTCTTGCTTTGTCCAGTCAGCGGGTAATTGTCCTATGGCCAGGTAATTAACCATGTCCGCATACCAGGGTTCCTTAAGAATGGCTAGGATGTGCTCATCTGGAAAATCCTCGTTGATCGGAGTTGGATGATTGATGCATTCGGAATTCATGAGAGATGATCAGCGACCACATTTTCTATACCTCGTTTATCCCGGATTTCTAAGTCAAATTCTTGAAGCAAAAGGATCCGCCGAATTAGTCGGGCTTTCGCTTCCTTTTGGTCATGAGGTATTTCAGAGCCGAGTGATCTGTAAAAATCACCGTCTTCGAACCTAACAAGTAGGGCCGGAACTTTTCTAACGCAAAGATAACGGCCAAGAATTCCTTCTCAGTCATTGTATAATTCTGTTGGGCGTCATTCAAGGTCCTACTCGAATAGTAAATCACGTGCTGCCTATTATCAATGTGTTGTTCTAGAATAGCGCCAATAGCAAAATCAGATGCATCACACATGATTTCAAACGGCTGGGCCCAATTAGGAGCAGAAATAATAGGCGCAGAAATAAGTTCTTGCTTAAGCTTCCCCCATGAATTGAAACATTCATCGTTGAAATCGAAGGGCACGTCCTTAGCGAGCAGGTTGGTTAAGGGCCTCGCGATTTTGCTAAAGTCCTTAATAAACCGTCAGTAGAACCCAACATGCCTTAAAAAGGATCTAATATCCTTGATGCTTTTGGGTGGTGGAAGCTTAGCAATCACTTCTACGTTAGCCTTATCCACTTCTATGCCTCTCCTCAAAATCTCATGGTCCAAGACAATCCCCTGTCTCACCATAAAGTGACATTTTTCCAGTTTAGAGTTAGGTTCTTCTCAATGCATTAGCACTAACTCTAGGTGATGAAGACACTGATCAAATGAATCTCCGTAGATGGAGAAGTCATTCATGAAAATCTTAAGAAAACGTTCCACCATGTCAGAGAACAAACTAAGCATGCACCATTGGAACGTTGCGGGAGCATTGCACAATCCAAAAGGCATGCGCCGATAAGCAAAGGTTCCAAACGGGCAGGTGAACGTCGTCTTTTCCTGGTCTTCTGTAGCAATGGGGATTTGATTGTATCCCGAGTACCCATCTAGAAAGCAGTAGTACTCATGTCCAGCCAAATGCTCAAGCATTTGGTCGATGAAGGGTAGCAGGAAGTGGTCTTTACGAGTAGCTGCATTCAGCTTTCTGTAGTCGATACAAATACGAACCTTGGTAGGCAGTCTTGTTTGTACCAACTCTTTTTCCTCATTTTCTACCACCATAAAGCCAGCCTTCTTAGGGACCGCATGAACAGAGCTAACCCATTGGCTATCAGAAATGGGATAAATTATCCCATTATCTAATAGTTTCAGAATTTCAGCCTTAACTGCCTCTTGCATGAGAGGGTTAAGCCTTCGTTGTGGGTCCCTCCTAGGGGTTGCTCATCGACTAAATGGATTCTATGTTACACTATGGCTGGACTTATTCCCTTGATATCCTTCATCGTCCATCCAATGGCTTCCCTATGTCTTTTTAGAATAGACATTAAGCTGTCCTCTTGTTGCTCAGTCAGGTGGGATGCTATGATGACTGGCAAGGTGTCCTTTCCGCCCAGGTAGGCGTACTTGAGGTGTTCAGGCAAGGCTTTTAGCTCTAGGAAAGGTGTTGCTTCATTGGAGGCAATCTCTGGACTCTCAATCCTAAGATGGGGAACACTTGGGCTTGACGCCCAATCCACTGCTGAATCTACGATCTGGTCTAGATTAAAATCCTCAGCCTCCAGATCAAACTCTGCCTCAATTTCTGTCTCCATACTTTCCACATGCTCACTGGTCAGGTTTTCAATAGAATTGACCTTAAACGTCTGATCATTGACATCCCTAGGTTGTCTTCCAAGATTGAAGACATTGACTTCCTTCGTCATGTCTCCAAAAGTCAATCGCATGGACCCGTTCCTACAGTTGATTATGGCATTGGCTGTAGCAAGGAATGGACGCCCTAAGATGACGGGAGTTTGAGACCTAAGATTGGACACAGGTTGGGTCTCAAGCACAATGAAGTCATGAAATCCCCGACCTGGATAAGGACGTCTGTGATTTCCCCCTTCGGGATCTTCACAGATCGGTCAGCTAGCTGAATGGTGACTCGAGTTGGGCTTAGCTCGCCCAACCCCAGTTGCTGGTATACTGAGAGAGGTAGCAAGTTGATACTTGCTCCCAGGTCAAGAAGCGCTCTACTGATTTTGGTCTGTCCTATGGTACAGGAAATGATGGGACATCCGGGATCCTTGTATTTCACCGGAATGGGACCAGACAGAATTTCGCTTATATTAGTGGCCAAGAAGACTTTCTTGGGCACATTGGTCTTTTTCTTCTTTGTACATATATCCTTAAGAAATTTGGCATAAGCCGGGACTTGTTGGATAGCGTCAAGAAGTGGCACATTCAATTTGACCTGATTGAACATCTCTAGCATTTTCTCCATGTGCATATTTTTATTGTTGTTCCTAAGCCTATTGGGAAAGGGTGCTACAGGCTTATGAACTTGTTCAGCAGCTTTGTCCTCGTCAGATGTTTGTGGAGTGGATTGGGAGGAACTAGCAGAGGTGGAGGCTGGAGTGGGATTAGGATGGACTGGACATTTCTGCTGGTAGACCTGGTTGTCTACCTTCTTTCTAGATCGCAGAGTGTGAACATCATTGCAGTGGTTAATCGATGGATTCTGAATTTCATATGCTTGATTGGAGGTTTTTGGGTTAACTAGGCGCTGACTAGGCAAAGTCCTTTTGGTCTTTCACTTAGGGAGCTAGCTAACTGGCTCATTTGCATTTCCAATCTCGATATGGCCTGTGAATGATTGTTCAGAGTTTGTCCCTGATTTTGCATAAAAGCGATTTAGGACTTGATGAAAGCCTCTATGCTCTCCTCCAATTTACTGATTTTCTTTTCCATTGGTGAGCCTTGGGAGGAGGAAGCTGGGGCATGACTGGGAAAAGTTGGTGGAGGAGTAGGATGGTGAAAATTGTTGGAAAAATTAGGCCTGGGAGGATTGTTTTGGGCCCAGGAGAAATTGGGGTGATTTCTCCAGCCGGGATTGTAGGTCTGTGAGTAGGGGTTATGAGGCGGCCGTGAGTAAGCCGCGTTCAGGTGTTCCGGTGGCACTTGCTGGGCATGAAAAATGGGGCACTCTTCAAAGACATGATTTGGTGCCTGACAATATGAACAACCCGGATTGTGAATTGGTGGTGGGTTGATCTGGTTGACATTGGCAGGCTCTTTTGTTTCCAGAGCCTCTATCCTTCTCATTAGGGTAGGAATCTTAGCCTCGGCAGTTATGGATGATTCTAGAGATAGGAGCCCTCCTCTTGAAGCTATAGATGGTGAATTCCTAGGTTTTTCTGAGGCTGACTCCCATTGCAGGGTTTTCTCCGCTAAATCCTCAAATAAATCCCAACCCTGATTCTCATCCTTCTGCAAGAACCCTCCCTGACACATCGTTTCTAATAGGGTCTTAGTCTGATAATCTAGACCATCGTAGAGGATCTGGCACTGACGCCATTTCTCCATGCCATGATGAGGGCACTGAGTTAGGAGATCTTTGAATCGCTCAAAGTATCTCCAAAATGGTTCACTCGGGTCTTGCTTAAACTGCATGATGTTCTTTCTAATGAGGGCAGTTTTGTGAATTGGGTAGAATTTCTTCAAGAAGGCCTTGACGAAATCATCCCAGGTCATGACTGAATCTGCTGCCAAGCTGTACAACCATTTCTTAGCTAGGTCCTTTAGGGAAAAAGGGATGAAACATAACCTAACGGCATCGTCTCCTAACTGGGGTATACTCATCATGAGGCATACTTCTTCAAATTCCCTAATAAAGAAGTATGCGTCCTCCGATTCTAAACCATGAAATTTGGGAAGAGTGTTAATGAATTGGGGCTTTAACTCGAAGTTATTTCCGTTTGCTTCAGGAAGTTTTATACAAGATGGAAGTGAAGTTCTGATCGGGTAAAATCTATCCTGAAGTGACGCCATCACCGGTTCTGGATGCAAGGGTAGAGAAGTATTTCTTGTTAATCTGAAAGTTGACAGATCTCTCACCCACTCTTGCATGCAGTACACCACAAATAACGTGAAGACAACAAACAATCGAAAAAGAATAAAAAACAAACAAAAGAAAGAAAAACACCCACAAGCCTTAGTCTAAGGTACCTGGACCTAGACGACTCCTAACTGGTTGATTCTCCGGGGAAAGTTGTTGTAGGAACTCGACTACAAGCTAATCGGCCAGGAAAGGGCAAAGCTCAGGGGGAGGTATCCGGGCGGAGCCACGGGCCTAATGACGCCAAACCACGGAGCTTTCGAGGCTTTACCTCTCAATCCACTTTCCTTAAACACCGATTTTGCAAGAGTATAGTTCTTACAATTTTCAACCTCGGTTAATCTCTTAGTGAGTCCAAGATGTCCCTAGGGCCAACGTCTATTGATTTTTGGTTAAAGCTTGGGAAAATGTGACTACACTTGGAGATGATTTTTGGGCTAAGGAAGGGTGATGAAATCCCCACCTTATCTTGTTTATTTGGATTTTGCCCTTAAAGTCAATTGTGCAAGTGTGCAGTTTATTCACAACAAGGTAACACTCAAAGCGGTAAATCACTTCAAAATGTTGATCCTATTCTATATGAATGCACATGTACCTTTTCTCCAGCACTCTTCAACAGAAATTGAAATGAATTAAAAATAGACACGTGCCCTAAATGCAAAAGTCTAATCCAAATTTCAATTAAGCAACAAGTAAATTTCTGTTGAATTTATTACACATGCATAAGGTGAAGCATCCAAGGAAACTAAAATTTAGAAAGCATTTTTTTAGCGGCTTTCGGCAACCCTGCAAACGAGTTTGTTAGTACTTCAATCGGGAAAACTCGCTTTTACACGAATTTTTCCGAGGGCAAATGAATCCTCGCGCAATGTCCTTAGCCACCTCTTTCGCTTCCCGTGATAGTGAGCTCCTTGGTACTTCTCCTACACACAAAAACAAAGAATAATCTTTAGTATTGAACAATAAAGCCTTTCCCTCCCCGGCAACGGCGTCAAAATTTGATCGGCAAAAAGCAAGCACTAAAATAAGAGAAGGAAGTGTGGGTTGATGTTACTGCTTTTGCGATTCTTCCGTAGTAGCGAAGTGGCTATACGGGTCGTATCCACAATGAGGGAGAGCGATGGAAGCTTGATGGGGTTTCAAAGTTCAAGAAAAAAGAAAGTTCTTGTTTCCAAATAAAGAATTAAAAAGTGAAAACAAGTTGTTTTTAAGAATAGTTGAAAAATGTTTTGGTGGTTTGTAAAAGTGATTTTTTTTCTTAGTTGTAAAAATGCATGACTAACTTTCAACTAAGTGCTCCCACTAATTTCTAACTTTTGGAAGATAGCCTCACGATGGATCATAGGCGAACACAAAACTTTTGCATTGGAACTATTCACGTGAAAATTGAGTGAAAATTCATCCTAAAACTTAGCTTTACACGATAAAAACTCAGACATTCCCTTATCAAGATCTGATAGAAGGTGAGAATAAGGGAAGACTCGAGTGCACTATTGGTATCGGCAAAGTTAAAAGGAATAGTCTCTAACTTGCAATAACAAGTATAGTACACAACTCATAGATCATCAAAACTCATTAAGCATGAAGTATAAGAAAGTAAATACTTGTAGGTAAATTAGAGTTAGAACCCTCGTCTTAAGATGCCATAGCTCTTGGTTGCACAAGGCTTGTTTGACACTATTGACTCATTTGGGTTATCAATCAAGTGTTAGAAATTAGTGGGTTAGTAGTTAGTTAGCCATGCTAATGAAAAGTTAGTTAGCCATAAAAGTAAAAGAAACAACAAAGGAAAAGAAGTGGAGAGAGGGAGTTACACTACAAGAAAACAAAAGAAAAGAAAAGTTAAAGAAAGGAAGTTACACTACAACAAAGTAAAAGTAAAGGAGTGAAGAAGAAGGAAGTTACACTACAACAAGGAAGTAAAGTAAATGACAAAGACAAGTAAATGGAAAGAAGGAAGAGAAGTAATACTTATATTATCTTGTCACCCTTCCAATACAACACTTACACACACTCTCTCTCTTTCACTCTAATGGCTAAAACAATAACTAGAAGAAGAACAACAACAACAAACCTAAAAATAAGATTACAAAAACTTGCTAAAGCTCTGGATATCTCCCAACTGAAGACCCCTGGGGGAATTTATAGGCACCAGGGGAAAGGGGGCCACGTGGACAGCACGTGGCCCAAAGCACAGGCGCGCGCGCGCCCAAAGGGCAGCGGAAACGCGGCCTGGGCCGCGTTTCCGTGGCCCTGCCAGGGCAGCACGCGCCTGGCTTCAGGCAGTGCCGTCCCATCTGTCTTCTGACGCCATGATGTCTTGGATTCGTGATTTGATGCCCTGGACTAATAAATCTTCACTCTAAAGTCAATGACTACTTGGTAGGTCTTTAATCACCAATTAAATGGTGATTAAGGTCTTCTTCTTCATTTACACACCATGGACCTAGGATCAAGCAAGTAAGGTTTTATTAGTAGAATTTTACATGAAATAAATATGAGAATGTGATGAAAATTATGTAAAATTAGAGACTAATCACAACGCTGTCGAAGATGTACGAGAAACCTTCTGCGTCAAATAAGGTATTCTTGATGAAGAAGTTATTCAACCTAAAGATGGCTAATAGCGGAAGCATTGCTGGGCATTTCAACAAATTCAACACGCTGACGAGCCAGTTAGAATCGATTGAGATCAATTTCAAAAATAAAATCAGAGCGCTGGTTCTGTTGTCCAGTCTGCCGGAGGCCTAGGATGGTCTCATGATGGTTGTGAGCAATACTTTTAGGACAAGAATCTTGAAGTTTGATGATGTGATGGGTGTACATCCTAGCGAAGAGGCGTGTGAATTCTTCGGGGTTAGCTGAGACATCAGGGAGCACCCTGAGTGTCGATCGGAGAGGGAGATCTGCGAATACATATAAGAAAAAGAAGGGGCGATCAAAATTCAAATCAGGGAGAGGTACATCCAAGTCAAAGGGTGCGGAATGTTGGCGACGTGGTGAGATGGGGCATATTCAGAAGGACTGCAAGCAGATGAAGCATGGAGAAGACAAAGGCAAGGAGAAGGATTCCACGTATATCACAGAGAGTGATGGATCTGATGCCTTGATTCTCTTCTTGGCTAAGTCTAGCGAGTCATTGGTTATTAACTCAGGCGCCTCCTTTCACACCACTTTCGAACAAGATATCTTTCAAAATTATGTGAAAGGTGGACTTGGGATATGATGAACCATGTGACGTTATCAGGAAAGACAATGTGGTGGTTAGCCTCTCTAATAGCTTGACACTGAAGTTAAAGAATGTTAAAATGTACCAAAGCTGAGGAAAAATCTGATCTCCGTCAGTCAGCTTGCGGACGGAGGGATGAAGACAACATTCAACGATGATGCATGTAAGATCACCAAGGGTGCCATGGTGATGGCCTACAGGAAGAAGGAAGGTACCCTCTACATGACGTCAGGTTCTGGAGCATCAATTTCAGTTGCTTCGTCGGAGGTGGATGCCGGGGAGTGGCATCAGAGATTTGAACATATGAGCGATAAGAGAATGATGGTAATGCTCTTCAAGGATAAGCTATCAGGGTTGAAGTCGTTGATCTAGACTTCTGTGAAGACTGCGTTAACGGGAAGCAAAAGCGAGCCAATTTCTCAACGGTGAGAAATGTTGGCCCAAAGGTCTTTCACCCTAGTTTGGATGATGATAATCTCATGAAGTTATTAGTATTAATGATTTTTGTTTATATAAGTTACATATTTATAAAGAGTATCTTAGTCGTGTGTTTAGCTTCTCCAAAAGACTCACAAGTTTTGAAGCTAACTACAAAGTGATCCAAAAGCTTAACCATCAAGTTCACACATAGCACTCAAAATTGGAGTCAAGCTCAAGAGATCAAGAAAGTTGCTAGGTTGAAGCAATTGAGAAGAATTATTTTTTTATTTAACAATGTAAGATTTACAGTCAAAACCAATTTTAGAGGTTTAATTGCTCGAGAGATTCACACACACACACAAGAGATTTATTGTGTTTTGTTTCTAAAGTTTTGAAAAGAATTTTGATAGTTTATATCGTTTTCCAAATGGTATTTTGGTTCACGATTTTTGAAAGTATATTTTTGAAAAAGATTTTCTATTTTTTACAAAAACAAGTTCTATAGTTTATTTTTTGTGTTGATTTAGGATCGCACATATTTGAGCTTCAAATATATATGTGAACCTTGTTTTGAAAAGAGATTTCAAAATGTTTTACTGAAAAATTAAAGAGTATTTCAAAACATTTCCTAGTATATAGTTTTGGCCCATTGCTGGTCGACCGTCTAGTCGATCGACATGCAGAGCTAATTGCTCTGTCGGTCGACCGAGCGGTCAATCGGTTTTGCATGGACATGCACAAGAATAGCTTGTACGCATCGGTCAACCGCCTGATCGACCATGTGTAAGGGATATGTTCTCTATTTGTTAACATCGACCGACCGACCGGTCGACCGAATAGAGACACCAGAGTTCTTTGTTGGATTTGGTCGACCACCCGGTGGACTGTTATCCCAATGGTTAGAAATTTGACCGTTGGCGGTCGACCAATAGGCTCGTTAAGGCCTGATAAACTCTAAACGGCTATATTTTTAATCTGTCTTTTCTGGGTTAATCAATAAAGACTATTTTGGATTTTTCTCTTTTATTTTGATCCTCTATAAATAGGGGTACTGTAGAAAAACCCTAAGATAATAAATTAAATATTTTATTAAAGTTTTCCAATAGTTTTAATACAAAATTTCAAAAGAAATCAGTTTGAGCCTAAATTCCACATACAAGCTTTTCAAGCTTTGCCTTTTCAATCCAAATACTTCAAAGCTTCACTCACATTCAATCTCTGAGCTTCAAATTCCCTGCATTAGTTCTAGGGTTGTGTTGTGAGCTATTTGGTGATCTAAAAGAGATCACTCCACTTCTTGTATTCAAGTGTTGTAGAGACTGCAGCCTCAAACGAGCTTGCAGATTCATGATTGTAGGTGTTGCGGCACTGAGTGAGAGGCCTTGCGGGTCTGATTATTCTTGTGGGAACATGTAGAGTTGGTGATCTTGCGAGATCCAAGAATAGTGAAAAATCCTTCATTACGGTGAAGGTGGGGATGCAGAGTAGTGGCTCGAATCTCGAAACATATTCTTACGTTTGTGATTGTCTTCTCTCTCTTTCTTTACCCAATTCACTCCTATATCTTGCATGCTACATTGTGTTATCATCTCTTACTAGGTATATCTTATGCTTCATTGTTTTAATTGTGTGAATTATTTCCTTGCTCTTTGTATTGCTTGCTAGCATTAGTTGCTTTTAATTTCATATTATTTGCCATAGTTTTTTAGCCATCATCTATTCACCCCCTCTAGGTAACTTCAATTGGTATCAGAGCCAAGTACTCTAGATTTTTGGTTTAACTACCTTAGAGTAATCCTTGTTTGGTTAAATTATTTGTTGCATATTTTTTTAATATATTTGCCTGTATTCATGGCATCACATGACTTCTCTAGCATCAAGTTCCCACCCAAATTTGATGGTTTGAACTTTCCCATTTGGAAAGTGAAGATGACCTTATTTCTAAAGTCTTTAGGATTTAGAATTTCAAAGGCCATCACTAAGGAGTTGTAGAACCTCACGATGATGAGGATACATGGTCCGAAGCCATCCCTAAAGACTATGAGGCCAATGCTAAGACACAATATGCACTAACACAAGCATTAAATGATGATAATCTTTGTCATTATTATTAATTATAAATCTGCGTTTGAGATAAGAAATAACTTGATCATAACTCATGAGGGTACTTCTCAAGTCAAGAGATCTAAATTAAACTTGCCTCATTCTCAATATGAAAACTTTTATATGCTTGACAATGAAACAATAGATGAAAATACTTACTTTACAAAATTCACTAATAGATTATCTTCCTTAGGTGAATCGATAACGACCAAAAAGTGAGAAAAGTCATTAGAGCTCTTCCCAAAGCTTGTGATGTCAAGGCCATGACTCTCAAGGAGCTAAACAATTGTAAGGAGATGGACTTCTTCGGTATCATTGGGAATCTCAAACACATAAGATGGAGATGAAAGTTCACGAAGGAAGAGAACCTCCAAAGAAAAAGTCTATTGCCTTCAAGGCTACTCCATCCATTACGGAAGAAGAAGAATCGATGGATGAAGGTGAAGAAAAAGACTTTGCCATGCTTATTAGGCAAGTTGGCAAGATATTCTATAAGAAAGGAAGGATGAGCAACTTTCGGAGAACAAGACCACCAATGAAAAATGAAGAAAAAAGAGAAGAGATGCGTCCATTTTTTTATTGCAAGAAGACGAGGCATTTAATAGCCGATTGTTCATCTCTTCAAGCGACCTCATCTGAAAGAGCGCACAAGAAGAATGCCATGGTGGCCAGTTGGGATGACTCAAAAACTGAATACGATGAGGAGGTTGATACAACCAATGTTTGCTTCATGATCAATGGGGATGACCCCACCAAAGTATCTCTAGAAACTTCCCTTGATGATGAACTTTTTATTGATGAGCTTGGTAGATTTTTTGAAAAATTACAAGAACGCTATAAGCTTTCAAAAATTCAAAACAAGAAACTGAGAAAAGAAATGATTTTTTGAAAAACAAGCTTGATATTGTTTTTAAAGAAAAAGAAGAATTATCTATTTGTTTTGAAAAGACTAAAAATGATTTTGATTCTCATAAACGTATTTGCAAGGGCAAAAGCCCTGAAATAGTTTTTGAACAAAATGGTTTTGAGTCTTTGAAAAATAGAATTAATGTTTTGGATTTTAGTTTAAAAAAAATATGCTTTTAATTTGAAGAAAATTGATTCCATGTTTCTAAAGGAAAAACCCAAACGAAACATACCCCACGAGCGCACACCAAGCATGTACACAAGGTACAACATACATAGGCTCATTTATATGGCAAGGTGTACACTTGTACATATTATGGCTGCAAAGACTATCTTGCACAATTTTGTTATTCAAGATTGAATATGAAAAATAATAATATTTGGGTTCGAGAAAATACTAACCCGCAAGGACCCACGATGATATGGGTACCAAAAAACACACCGAATTTAATTAATGTAGGTGTGTCCTCCTCCAAGACTTAGGGAAGATGGTGCCTTGGTGGTGATTACATTTTGGAGCTTAAAGAACCAACCCATTTGATGCATGCTATCAAGGAAGGAAGGTGGAAGAACACCACTTTTTTATAAATGGACATTGCTTACTTAAATTGTATGATAAAGTCTCTAATTTTTTTAAGCTTAAATTGCTTACATGTTCATGTTAGTTAGCCTAGACTCTATACATGTTATCCATGCTTAGATATGATGAGTTGATTGACTTCTTACATGTTTGTGTAGTTGTTTGAATTCATACAATTTTGTTAATTTAAATTGTTCATATAATAGTGTGTTTCAATTTCATTTGATATTTCATGATTATTTATATAGAGTGCATACATGATGAAAACAAAGACTCTATTTGTGTTTTCCATGCTTTATGCCTATGAGTATATTAGTTATCATATATGCTTTTATTTTAATATAAACATATACAAGTATTTTTGAAAATTTTCTAAGATAATATTTACTTCATTTAAGAAGCATAAATATAAGAAAATAATTGTGCACCTCAACTCTTAATCTAGAGGAATGGTGTGGAGAAGTTCAGAGCCCGTAAAGAGTATACGACTTCATTTCTTAAATTTTAATGGCTTAAATGATTTAAATGTATGTAAAATTTTTATGAGTGTTTTTAAATAATTTATGAAAAAATATTTATGCAAATATTTCTTATGAATTTTTGCTGGACTAAATAATCTTTCAAAATATTTTTATCTATTATGTAGGATTTTACAAGTTTATTTCAATAAAAATCAGGCTTTAAAATTTCAAAATTTCAAAATTTCTGATTTTGGGTCAATGCTGGTCGACTGAGTACTAAGAGAGCTTTGAACGCTCACCCCAGTTGACCGAGTGAGTTTGTTTGGATTTACTGGTTTTTCGGTCAACCACCCGGTTAACCGCAGTGAACTGCAGAACTGCAATACACTGGGGTCGGTCGACCGCCCGGTCGACCGATGTTCGGTTTTAATATTTTTAAAGGCAGTTTTCAAAAAGCTAGACTTTACTTTTTCATCTTCTTCCCTCTTTCTGTCGATTTCCAGCCCTACGCCATCCACCTCTCTAAAATTCTCCCATCCCACATCAAATTTCTTCTAAAAATTTTCTATTGGACTCGGGATCTTCACTTGGAATTGCTTTGTGGAGGGAATTGCTTCTTTAATTGAGTATATTTCTTCAATCACTCCCTCTTTCAATTTTCACTACTTCTACTTCGAATTTTCTGTCTATTTTCTTCTGACACCATGTCCTCTAAGAGATCTAGGCATGACAAGTCTGGAAAATCCAAGAAAATTGATTCTAGATCCAAATCCTCTTCCCATGGCTTCTTTGTTTCAGAGAATGCTAGATTTAAGCATTCCATCCTTTGCAAAAAGCAGATAATTTCTGGGAGAACAGTGGTGCTCGTTGACTTTGAACACCTCAATCTTACTCAAATCCTTAAAGCCAATTCTTTAGAATACTTTGTCAATGTTAAAGAGCAAGTTTATCCCGAACTTGTCTGTATGTTCTATTCCCGCCTATCCTCTCGAGAAAATATCATCCACTCTCGTATCAAAATTTTTGATATTGACATCTCTCTTGAAGGATTCCTCGAATTCTTCATTTATCTTGCGAGGGTGCAGACATCTTTAACCTTGATTTCGATGACTTCGAGTTTCTCTATGGTGAGACTGTTCTCACCGCCTCTCGATTATTACACGATGATAATCCAGGCTTGGTGAAGAATAAGGAAGTGAAGTATTATACTTTCACCGTCTAACTTCTAGCTAAGGTGGTATTTTTCAATCTACTTCCTAAATCGAGTGAGTTCAACCTTACTCAGGGTAGTGCACCACTTCTTATCTACTGCCTCCTGAAAGGCATTAAAGTTAAAATCCCCAAGCTCCTCATTGACTTCATGTTATCTGAGCACCTTATGAATTCAAGTAGGAATCTTTCTTATTGGATGATTGTTACTTATCTTCTCAGATATTTCAAAATTGACATCTCCGGCTAGACTGCCTATCCTCCTTCTATTGACATCGATCGTACTCTTTTGAAGAGAATGCAATCTGGCGCTTGTGCTAATGCTCAATCCCCTCATGTTCAACCTCCACCTCAGTTTGCTTCTAGTTCTTCTTCATCTTCTGCAGACTCATACTCTGCCATGATGAACCAGATGACTGTCATGTCCCTGAGATAATCAGAGGATACAAAGATTTTGGCTAACCAAGAAAAGCTTAAGAACACACTTGCTTATGTTTATTCATCACCTCGTTATTATCAAGCTTGTGTGGATTATTCCTTGGCTAGCATGAGTGGCCTCAGCCCATGCCTACTGGTTACATTCGTCCACTTCGTGTCGAGGGTCCTCCCTTTGAGCCCTGGGTTGTTCCCACAAAGCCTGTTGGTGATGCACTTTACACTTTACACAACTGACAAGGATTTCATCTCAGATGAGTGAATATTCCGTGTTTCCCACCTTTTTGATATTGACGAAAAGGGGGAGAAGAAGCTGGAGGATATGGAGATTCTAGGAGTTATTTTGTTGCTTTTGTATTTCAGTGCTTTGGTTTGTTTTGTATTAAACTTGAATATTTGGTGAATTTGTATTTGTGTAAACTTTGGGTTATGATGGATTGTAATATTGGTACTATGTGGCTTTATGACTTTGATATGGTTATGATATGGCTTTGTAATTTTGGTACGGTTAGGATATGATTTTTGTGATATGAACTTGTGGCTTTAATTATTTGCACTTTGTTACATCTCCATATATGTTAGTCACTTGTTCTAATTTTGTAGTTATTTAGAGTTAATCTATTAATATTTAAGATTGTTTGGTTTCAATGATTGGTTTGCATCTTTATATTTGGTTTTTATTATGATCATCCATTGCATCTTTATTTAGAGGGATGAATGTTTGGATGGTTGGAGGAAACCATTTGTGCATACTAATTTGTATCTCTATATTCTTATATGCATGAATGTTATACATAGAGCTTGATAATAATCCTATACATATGCTTTGCATGTTGCATTGAGCTTAAATGACATATCTGATACATGCATGTGTTTAGGGGGAACTTCACTAGAAGCATCCTTCACATTTATTTAAAATAATTTCATGAGTTTTGTCATCATCAGAAAAGGGGAGATTGTTGACCCAAAGGCCCTTCATCCTAATTTTAATGATGATAATCTCATGAAGTTATTAATACTAATAATTTTTGTTTATATAAGTTACAAGTTTATAAAAAGTATCTTAGTTGTGTGTTTAATTTCTCCAAAAGCTCATAAGTTTTGAAGCTAATTACAAAGAAATCCAAGAGCTCAAGCATCAAGTTCACACATAACACTTAACATCGGAGTCAAGCTCATGATATAAAGAAAGTTGCAAGATAGAAGCAACTAAGAAGAATTGTTTTTTTTTATTTAATAATGTAAGATTTAGATTCGTCAAAACCAATTTTAGTGGTTTGAATTGCTTAAGAGATTCACGCACACACAAGAGATTTATTGTGTTTTTTCTAAATTCTTGAAAAGAATTTTGATAGTTTAAATCGTTTTCAAAATGGTATTTGATTCATGGCTTTTGAAAAGTATATTTTTGAATGAATTCTATTTTACAAAAAAAAAAGTTCTATACTTTACCTTTTTTTGTTGATTTAGGATCACACATATTTGAGCTTCAAATATATACATGAATCTTGTTTCGAAAAGAGATTTTAAAATGTTTTAGTGAAAACTCAAAGAGTATTTCAAAATATTTTCCAGTATATAGTTTTGGCCCATTGTTGGTCGACTGTCCGGTTGATTGATTTTGCACGGACAAGCATAATAATAGCTTGTGCACGTCAGTTGACCTCCCAGTCAACCGTGTGTAAAGGCTAGGTTCTCTTTTTTATTAACATTGGCCGACCGACTGAGACACCAGAGTTCTTTGTTGAATTCGGTCGATCGCCCGGTCGATCGCCCGGTCGATCGCTATTCGCAATGATCAGAAATTTTGACCATTGGCGGTCAACTGACCGGTCGACCATAGGCTTGTTAAAGCCTGATTAACCCCAAACGGCTATATTTTTAATCTGTCTTTTCTTGGTTAATCAATAATGGTTATTTTGGGTTTCTCTCTTCTATTTTGGCCCTCTACAAATAGGGGTATTGTAGAAAAACCCTAAGATAATGAATTAAGTATTTTGTTAAAGATTTCCAAGAGTTTTAGTAAAGATTTTCAAAAGAAATCAGGTTGAGCCCAAATTTCAAATACAAGTGTAATACCCATGTTCTATAATACAAGATTAGATAATATATAATAGTATTTTAATATGCATGTGTAACTTGTATTAATTATTATTATTTTTTAATGTGAGTTATTATTATAATCCTTATTAATTACTATTAATCTTGTTTATTATTTAATTTCTATTAGTATGTAATTAATATTATTTCATTTCCAGTAAGCCCACCCCAAGCTCTCTCATTTTTTTCCCTTCTTTTCCTTTTTCTCTGATTTTAGCCCAAGCCATGGAGACCCAGCCAATTGAAAACCCAACCCTATATTACTCTCACCATCCCTTGTATATTCATCTCCCTGGCCCTGATAACGCATCCCGCTAACCTTGGCCTATTGTCGCCGCTCTCCTTCCCTCTGCAACAATCCTCGCCCACGGAGCCCTCGCGGGCCTTTTACACCCACAAACCACTGTGCACGAGACCACCCGCCGAACCCAAGATCGCCGCTCGCCTCCGCCTCCGCCGCGACCACCAAAGCCTCCACCGCCCTCCTCTTTTTCTTCTTCTCTACCTCCCCTTTGCGCCGCAACCCTACAGCCCAACTACCTTCACGTGCCATGTACTCGCCGTCTCCCTCTCCGGCAGCCTCCCCACGTCCCCCTTCTCGTGGCCGCCTTCAACTCCGCTGCAATCTGCCACCAGCGCGCCGAGCGACCATCGAAGCCCCACATCCACGCCACTTCAGCCAACTCCCCCTCGCAGCACCCCGGCCACTGCTGCGTGCAACCTCATCGCCGCGCTTGCCATCGCACAACTCATGCCTCGTCATCACCACCATGTCCCCTCGACGTAGCCCGCGTGTTGCCACCTCTACCGCGCCTGCTCTCCCCTAGTACCTTCTTCTCCCTCTTCACACCAACCTGCCCTTCATCTGGCCCTAGTCGCCGAAGCCCCACTGGGCTGCCCGATTTCCACCGCCCAAACGCCGGAGCAAGCCAACCATCGTCGCGCCACCTTCACCAACTCTCCGCACTTCGCTATGCTTTTCCCTCCTTCCACCTGCTCACATGCCGCATTCATCTCTCTTTATTTCTCTATCTCTCATACATTCTCTCTTTCTTTTTCTCCCTCTGTCTGTCGGCGGCCAGAGGCCGGCACCGTCATCCAGCCTGGCATCGCCTGGCCCGCCGCCGCACCCCAGGCCCGCCGCCATGCGGCTACGCCCCAGGCCAAGACCGCACCTGCCAGTCCTCCTCCTCTCTCTTTTTTCCTTCTTTCTCATGTTGGATTTACTTCAACATCCAAACACGCAAACTCCCAAACCCGTTCACCCTTTAACCCGATCCAAACCCGACCCACTTGGAAACCTGACCCCATCCGATCACATGATTAAAGGTAAAAAATTCATGTTGAACCCCTAATAAATAAATTATCATATTTTTTACCTTATAGATTATCATTATGACCCGTTAGTATTTGTATTTGTGATCGAAACTCGGAATGGTGTTCACTGTGGACCCGACACGCGAGGCAATTTAGAGATTCAAATCTGTTCGTGCAGTGCAGACCTGATGTTGATCCAGACCCGGATTTGCGTCATTTCATTTGAGTGTTCTTTTGTTACTTTATTGTGTATTTCAATCTTGTGAGTGTTTTATCTATTTACATTAATTAAAGTTAACAGAATTAAATCATGTTATTTATTAAACGGTTATTCATTTAAATTGCGAGAGTATTCCATTCTTTAAATGCATCATAATTATATAATTTTATTGTAAAATATTTATAATGCTGGATTGTGAGTGTTTACGTCATTCATCTATTTTATTTGTGAGGGTTTGTTCTCCTTATTCCTTTTATTTATTTAAGGTTTAATTAGCCAGATTGTTAATTTAAGCCCTAGTATTTAAACATATTTATAGCAATGTATAATTCCGTTATATACTTTATAGTATAACTATGGATCTTCTCTCCTGAATTATTCACTTTATGCTTGCATCACATTATTATGAATATTAATATACAATTATTAATTCTTGTAAAGTTAATTGTTTAAATTATTAATTGATTGGTTTTTAGAAAATATATAAATAATCACAAATAGTGAAAAATGTCAAAACAAAGAACCATGCTATGATTCTTGAATATTATCATGATTTTACTTAAAATCCCGAACTCATTGTTCATGACATTTACCTGATAACAAATATTGTCCATGATACTAAAGTTGCTGGGAAAGTATTGTTATACGGTAACAACATCATCCTGCTTATCCTATTTATTGACATCATGTTATATCGATATCCTGATTACATTGTTGATATTGTTACCGTGACTATCATCGAATTATCCCGATGATCTAGGTAACATATACATTAAATAATCTTGATAATATAAATAACTTGATCATTAAACAACTTACATCGGGACTAGGAAAATTGATGGAGGAGACAATGTCTGTATTTTGAGTGGACCTAGGATATAGGTTGCGTAGCCGAAAGAGAGTTCCACTGCAGGGTTCCAGTGGGCTGACCAGCATCCTGTCCTGTTCCTGTTTACACATGTTACATGCCCTGTTATACATATTACATGACTACCTAGCGGTTGAGCTTGGTTCAGTGCCAGGAGTCTGGGCCGTGGTCTCGAGTATGTACGGGACCCACTTAAAACATAGACAATTTCTCCAACTAATCTGTTTCAATAACATAGGATCCCAATTGACATGTCTAGTAGGCGTAGCATGGGATGCGTCTACTACATATGACAATTGGTGTCGCTAACATAATGAATAACAATAGACTGACATGATAAAGCGTGATTGATGTGTGCTAGCTTGTTGTATACAGATATACCATGATAAACACCTGACACAAGATTGTATAACAGAATGATCTCATGCTCTTTAAGTTATTTACTTCATGTTATCCTAATATTTGTATTATGCCAATTAACATCCTAATGTACTATACTATCTTCTTATTACTATTTTATTCATGCTATTTCTTTATCTAGTATATTTTCATGGTGGTAGATAGTATGTTCACACGAGATATGCACGTGCACTCTCTCTCATTTTACACACTTATTAGGAGTTTTCTGATTCTCCTGAATTTTCGCATATAAGTCCATATTCTATTTTTCTGATCAAGTATTTGGAGAGAATCACACGTATTGCGAGGAGCTCAGACTTATTCATTTGGTCTTCTAATCTTGTGTATTGTTCTTGTTTGTTTTTCATTCCTCGTTTCATTTATTCGATTCTCTATATCATTCGGACTCTGCTTTGTTATAATTGATTATTCATAGAATAAAGTCATCATGTGTAGAAATTAATGTCATATTGCAGTGCTAGAGCGTTATTTTACTAGATTATATAACTTATTCATGTCACTTTAGGCTTTGCATGCATGCGGGGGATATTTTCTTCGTGTATATACATCACTGACTCTCATCGTGTCCCCGCTTTAGCGTATTTGGGAAGCGGAGCATGATAACAAGTTTTTCAAATTTTGCCTCTTCAATTCAAATACTTCAAAACTTCACTCACATTCAATTCTGTGCTTCAAATTCCCTACATTGGTTTTAGGATTGTGTTGTGAGCTATTTAGTGATCTAAGAAAGATCACTCCACTTGTATTCTAGTGTTGTTGAGGATGCGACCTCAAATGATCTTGCGGGTTCGTGACTATAGGTGTTGCGTCAACGAGTGAGAGGACTTGCGGGTTCGGTTATTCTTGCCGGAACGTATAGAGTTAGTGATCTTGCGAGATCCAAGAATAGTGAAAATCCTTCATTGCGGTGAAGGCGGGGACGTAGAGTAATGACTCGAACCTCAAAACATATTCTTACGTTTGTGATTGCTTTCTCTCTCTTTCTCTACTCAACACACTCCTTCTATATCTTGCGTGCTATATTGTGTTATCATCTCTTACTAGATATATCTTGTGCTTCATTGTTTTAATTGTGTGAATTGTTTCCTTACTTTTTGTATTGCTTGATAGCGTTAGTTGCTTTTAATTCCACATTTTTTGCCATAGGTTTTTAGCCATCACATATTTACCGCTCCTCTAGGTGATTTCAAGAAAAACTCTGAAGGTAGAGAAATTAGAGTTAGTGCATACCGATGTCTGGAGTAAGGCTTTAGTTCTCTCTCTCTCTCAGAGGCTTATTGTATTTTGTGACCTTTATCGATGATTCTAGTAGGAAGGTCTGAGTGTATTTCTTGAAAAACAAGTCTGATGTGTTCGCGGTGTTTAAGAAATGGTTGGCCCAAGTCGAGAACGAATCAGGTCAGAAGTTTAAGTGCTTGAAGTCTGAGAGGACGAATACTGCGATGGCAAATTCGAAGAGTTCTGCGCAAGTCGGAGAATCTGAAAAGTAAAGACAGTTCCCGAAAACCCTCATCGAAACGGAGTGACAGAGCGCATGAACATGACTATTCTGAAGCACGCCCGGAGCATGCGGATTCACGATGATCTTCCCAAGCAGTTCTGGGCAGATGCAGTTAACACGGCGGTGTATCTGATCAACAAAGGACCCTCGGTGCCTCTGAACTGTAGGATTCCCGAAGAGACATGGACCGGCAAAGAGGTAAACCTGAATCACCTGCGTACATTTGATTGTATCTCTTATATCCATATTGAGCTAAGTCACAGGAGCAATAGGACCCAAAGTTTAGGAGGTGCATCTTCATTGGATGAGGAACTGATGAGTACGACTATCTGTTTTGGGATCCCGAGAACTGCAACATCCCTAGGCACAAGGATGTGATTTTCAACGAGTAGAAGACGTACAAGGACTTGCAGACAAAGAGGAGCACTTCGAAGAACGATCTCGGAGTGGCACCTCGGAGTACTCCTGAGCAGCAGGGTGCTGCGAACTCGGAATTCGTCGAACTTGATGATGCTCCTGTGGACAAGGCTCGGAGATTCCCGAGAGGAATGTGAAATCCGAGTAGCACATCTGACCTCCAAACTGAGCTGAGGCGCTCTTCAAAAAGATATTCTCATGTCTTACGCAATCTGTTATTCATTGACAGTTGTGAGCCAGAGTGTTATAAGGAGGCTTTACAGGTGGAAACCAAGGTTGAGCGGGAGCTTGCTATAGATGATGAGATAGTGTCTCTCATGGAGAACGAAACATGGGATTTGCTTGAACTGTCAGAGAGCAAGCATTCCCTGCATAACAAGTGGGTCTATCGGCTAAAGGTGGAGAATGATGGCACCAGGAGGTACAAGGTAAGGTTAGTTGTGAAGCGGTTTTAACAGCGAGAAAGTATTGACTTCAATAAAATTTTCTCTCATGTTGTGAAACTAACTACCATTACATCTGCGCTCAGTATTGTGGCAGCGGAGAATTTACATCTAGAACAGCTAAATGTTAAGACCCCGTTCCTCCATGGCGATTTGGAGGAGGACATTTAATGTCGCAGCCACAGGGTATATCATGCCCGAGGAGCAGTTGGTTTGCCAAGCTAAAGAAGAGTCTTTATGACTTGAAACAGGCTTCAAGGCAGTAGTATCTGAAGTTTGACAGATTCATGATGAGCAATGGTTTCACAAGGCTAGAGGCTAATCATTGCTCTATTCCAAGTGGTTCGAGAATTCCTATATCATGCTACTGTACGTATATGATATACTTGTTGCTGGGTCCAGCATGAAGGAGATTGTGAATCTTAAGGCCAGGTTGGCGGAAGAATTCTCAATGAAGGACTTGGTCCTACGAGGAAAATTCTTGGAATGAGGATGAGCACAGAGAGAAAAGAGATTGTTGAAATTATCACAGGCCGAGTAAGTGAAGGAAGTGCTGAAGAGGTTTAACATAGCAGATGCTAAACCTGTGAACGTTCTACTAGGAGGTCACTTCAAGCTCTCGGAGGCACAGATTTTGACAACAAAAATGAGAAAGCGCTCATGTCCGAGGTGTCATATGCATCAGCTGTGGGCAGTCTGATGTATGCGATGGCCTGCACGAGACCAAGCATTTCTCAAGCAGTAGAAGTTATCAGCAGGTACATGAGCAACCCTGAGAAGGAGCTCTGGAGAGCTGTGAAGTGGATCTCGAGACATCTGAAGGGCAATTCAGGTATGGCATTGTGCTATGGAGGTATGAACGTTTAGCTGTTGGGATATGTTGACTTCGATTTTGCGGGTGATGTAGACAATCAGAGGAGAACTATTGGTTATGTCTTCACTTTAGGAAGTGAAGTTGTGAGATGGGCATCAAGGCTACAAACGATAGTTGCGTGGTCGTCGACGGAGCTGGGTGTCAAGTACTACTGGTTATGGCTTCCAATTTCCTGTCTGCAGGCTCCGACAAGTAAAAGAGCAGAGGGTATCTGTAATGGTTAAACTTTGACCCCATTCAAGATGGCGACACATGTTCCTCACCTTCCAACTCTTTGAGAAGCATCAGAGCTCTACTCTGAAGTCCATGCTATACCCGACCTCCCAAGATCTTCTCTGCTCTAAAGCTCCCTCCGTTCTGAAGACTTTAGCTCCCAACCAAGCAGCTCAAGCAACGGATCACCCCCGATCTTCGTGACAGTTACGCAGCCTTATTTTCCTCCTCGTTCATAACATGTAACACCACTTAGCGTGGGTAATTTTGGAGGCTCGTGACATCCGCACCTTTGTTACAATTTGCAAGGTATTTATACACTTGAACCTCCATCAAGCAGGAGGACGGAACAAAGAGATTGTAAATAAAGAATAGCTCTACTGAGTTCACTGCAACCTCTTGAAAATAGTGAATTTTCCCCTTCCTCTTTGTGATTTTTCCCAAATTGAATTTTCACATAAAAATCTTGTCTCGTTGCTCGCTCTTTGTGTGCAAATCTCTTCGTTACTTTTATTCTCCATGCTGCGAAATCGACCGCTCGATCAATCCTGTCGGAAAAACTCCACCACATTTTGATGCTTTCATTGAGATCTGAGTCCCTACACTCTCAACGTCTCTTCTCTCATAACCTGCCTCAAAAATTCTGTTCTAGATCAACGATGGCCCACAAAAGCAAATCGTCAATGACACAACTTCCAAAGATAAGGCCATCACAACCGCTGGGGGCAAGGCCTCCCTGCCAACTAGTAATTAACCACATACCGATGACACCAGCTCCATTTCACCGCAGGAACCTTCCGCCAATCTCCAGCCTTCTTGGCAAGTAGAAGACCAGATCTTCCAGATGCTCTATGAGATGAGAGAGCAAATAAAGGAACAACAGCTGCAATCCGATCGTGAGCAGGAGCAGAGCGCTCGTTCGTGAAAACATCCTCCGTGAATAAGAGAAGCTAAAACTACTAAACCAACAACTCCAGAACCAAGTTACGACCCTCCAGAACAACTCAACGCGAGTGGGGGGTGACCTCGAGAGCAACAAATCTCTGAATCTCCATGCCCTCAATGAGCTGATCCAGAAATAGATTATGGAGGCCAAGCTGCCTCAGCACCTGATCCCAACTACTCACATCCATGACTTTCCTCTCTCCAAAGATATCTAGGAGTGTGAATTCCCGAGGAAATTCTCGACTCCCACCTTCGACAGATGCTCCAGAGCGAGCGATCCAGTTCAGCACATTCGACACTTCCGAGACAAAATGATGATCTACTCCCGTAATCACTCGGTCTTGTGCCTTACTTTCCATCCAGTCTAAAGGATGCAACATCAAATTGGTTCTGCTCCATGCCCCCGCGCACTCTCCATAACTTCTCGGTGGTCACTGAGGCCTTTCTCACACAGTACGTCTCTCTCAAGAAGCCAAGAGAAATAACCATCACCTCCTCTCCGTCCAGATGAGGCCGAGAGACAACCTCAAGTCATACATCAACTTCTTCCAGGGCCAGCTGACCAAGGTCTCCAACTTTGGTGAGGTGGTCTCCGCACTCGCGTTCATCAGCGTGCTACAGGTCACATAGCCACTGTACAAGCATCTCCAGAAGCACGTCGCCAAGATGAGCGAGGTTCTTTCTCGAGCTCAACCTTACATCCAGCTAGAAGAGGCGATGAAGGCTTCCTGCAATCACTCCGCGAAACCAAGCGATGGTAAAGGGAAGTTGAAGTTCACTAACGAAACTCCCGACCACGCTTAAGACCCGCATTGGGGCAGCCTCCTTACAAGAAGCAGATGCTCCCTATCCTTTCACCGAGTCCACTCTAAAGCTACAGATCAATTGAATGCTTCACTCCGTAAAAGTTCCCGATCAACAAAATTTTCAACACCTTCAAAGATTAACCGTGGGTTAGACGTCCGAAACTGATCCAGCACAATCCCTTATTTCTCAGGTCGGAGGAATACTGCTCCTATCACGCATAAAAAGGGCACCAAACCATCTATTGTTGTGCCCTCCGAAGGTACCTGAAAAAGCTCATCCAACAAGGCTTCCTCAAAGACCTCACTCCCGAGGAAATTTTCAGACAGCCGAACACGTAACCTCCTCGAGAGCAAAACCTGATCGCTCAATATAAGACGATCGACTGACTATCCGAATTTCATTCCATACAGAGTGTACTTCTTTCCAAATGTAGCCTTATGTATTACATTTTTGAATAAATATTATTCTATGCTCCTAACTTTTGTAGTACATCTATCTGTCCACACGCCTCGCTGATGAGATTTTTCCCACTCGGAGAAGGCCGCTAGAACCCCCACTGATGGGATTTCTCTCACTCGAAGACGGTTATGACGTCCATCCATCCGTCCACATGCCTTTTGATGGGATTTTTCCCTCTCAGAGGCGGCTGCTAGAACCCCCGCTAATGGAATTTTCCCTACTCGGAGACGGTTACGACACTATCCAACCATCCACCCGCCCCACTAATAGGATTTTTCCCACTCGGAGGTGAAAATGCAATTCCTCCGGTGATGGAATTTCCCCCACTCAGAGGATCGTGTCTTTACACCCCGCTGATGGGATTTCCCCCACTCAAAAGTGTCAATGCAGATTTGCCTACGAGCTTTTCTCGGTAGTCCTATAGGAGCTGAAACCTTCCGTTGTGGGATTGCCCCTATCGGAGTTCCCCACTATGTGGAGGGATTCCCCCCCCCCCCCAGAGCCCTCGTCTGATATTCTGATAATGAGATTACCCCCACTCGGAACATAGACACTAGCCTACGGTCTCCTCTTTTTGCAGGTCCGAGAGGACTATGGCTACATACGACACAAGGTATATTTAGAAGTGTTTTCTTGTTTGGATTATCCCCTCGACGTATCAGTCTTGTATGGTCATAAGTCCAATTATTCTTCCAAGAGAGACAAGCCATAAGTATGATCTCCCGAGAATAAAAGTTTTATGTATGATTTCAAAGTTTAAATGCATGGTCAGTATGGGGTAACGGGTTGTATATGCTAGGTCAAGGGCTCATAAGACTTAAGATATATCTATAAGGGTTTCCTTATTTGGATTATTCCCTCGACATACTAGTTTCATGAATCCATTAGCTATGCTCATACAATCAAATTTGCCCACTTCGCATCTATTATGTTATTTAATATCTTATTGTATGCTTGTATGCGCGTCGTGATTACTTTCAATACTGTCTGATTGTCCGAGCTGGGATTTCTCCCACTCGGAGACAACAACACATGCTCCTCTACATCCCTCCAAGATACTCCGCTGTGGGATTTTTCCCACTCGGAGATCAGACTCTGCTGTGGGATTTTCCCCTCTCAGAGGCCTGGCTTCGCAGCTCCGTTAATGGGATTTTCCCACTCGGAAGTGTATGCGAACCTAACTCCATTGTAGGGATTTCCTTCTCTCAGACGTTCAACCCCGCAGCTGGAATTTCCTTTACTCGGAGCAAAAATTTGCAAGTACCTCTGTGGGACTAACACCCACTCGGAATTACATGCCAAGCCAATACGCAACACCTCAGAGTCAAAACAAACTCTCTAAACAGACATATCATTTCAAAGGAAAGTCATGGTAAAACAAACCAGACAAGATCCAAACAACATTTCCATTTTGAAAATTAATGCTTTTATTATAAAGCTTTCTGATTACAATCATTCAAATACACACTTATTACATCTAATAAGAGTAATACTAGATCTATCACCCATTTGTGTTGGTCTTTTTTGAAAGAAAATACAGCTAACTCACACCTACTCATCCAGACCTGCCAAATGAATTAATGATGCTGAAGCAAACAAAAAGTTGCCCGTCAGGGAACGCTTCGCATGGGCGCACTCCTATTTATGCCAACTTTCGCAGATCCCGAGGATAGCCCAGGGAGATGCTTGCACAAAATAAGAGATCCCCTAGATGAAGAATCTCCTCCTTTCCGACCGGAGCACACCTCCAAGGAAGCCAGACGGGACCCTCCAGGACATACAAGACAGTGATGATATCACATCACTGACCCTTCATCATGAGAAAGAGGTTAGAGCTCTCAAAGAACGAATGCTTCATCGGTGGCACCCCAAGGCACCATACATTCTTCCTTCCCGTGCCTTTCCTTAAGAAAAGATATCCTACGACGAGAATGACAGGATCTAGACAAGAGTGAAGACTGCAAGTCATGAAAGATGACAATGGAATCAAGTCCATCTCCACAACTGTCCAGGACAACCCCATTCCTGCTTCATCCACCACCAGGAAAAGAAGATCTTGGAGCACTAGTCTATGAATTGATTTGGCATGATCGAAGATCAGAGGAGCATATCAAGTCAAAAAATGAACGCTCCCGATCTTCCCCGGTAGGTAGCAGGATCTTGTCGTGAAAACTGATGTTTTGCGACAAGACCATCGAGAAGACTGATGTACCGTACCAGCCGCCTCCACCATCTCCGTCCTCTCCCTCTCTTTCCTCATTGGAAGAAGAAGAAGAAGAACAACATCGCTATCTACCAGCATAAGAAGTTTGGGGGTAAGGAACTCTTGAGAAGATGAGCAAACTTCTTCCAAGGTCCACCCTATTTATAGATGAGGAAACCAGATCATCTCATATTCAAATTCTCAACCACCCACAAAGAGTCGGTTCATATCTCAGAGTTTATGGCATATTTAATCAGCCAGATATCAACCGTCTCGCCACATAATCTCATTCATTATGACGGCAGGATCTTGATCATTAGTTTGCCAACTGTCCTCGCCCACTTCAACTTTCAGAAAAGCTCAAGATACAAAGGATGCCATGACTTTTCAAATCAAAGGAGAGACCAGTCTGCTTTCCTCCTTATCTCTAGGTATTCGGAGAAGGAGAAGTCGGAGAGGGCATCTGTAGTGATCGAATTTTTATCTGCACCAGGATCATGACATGTGTGCCACCTCGTTAGGACCACCCGAGAAAGATGACAAGACATGCCAGCAGATCACTTTCCCGAGCATCGCTCAGCCATTTCGAGGTCATTCCTCCTTTCGAGGACACCGCTGCCCCGAGAACTCCCATACTCGAGCACCTTCCTGAGCACCACTCAGTCGTTCCCAAGGCAAGTCCTCCTGCTCCAAACGAGATACCCACAGCAGCCGACCTTATTGATCTTCACCTTCAATTCAGCTAACAAGACTCCATTGATTCACGGAGATAGTTAAACCGCTAGATCATCCCACGTTTTGAACGTTGCAACAGCCTCTGCTCCAGCGCGGACGGTTACAGTCGACAACATGAATCACTCCCAACAATCAAGGGCACGATCCGAGCAGTTATGACGAAATCCCAACGTGCAAATCCTGCTATTATCGAGATTCGTAATATATGTGCCTTTATTACAACGTGCATGGGATTTATACACTTGAACCTCTATTAAGCAGGAGGATGATACAAAGAGATTGTAAACAGAGTATAACTTTACTGAGTCCACTATAACCTATTGAAAATAATAAATTATCCCTCTCCTCTCCATAGTTTTTCCCAAATTGGGTTTCAACATAAAAATCATGTTTCCTTGCTTGCTCTTTGTATGTGAATTTCTTCGTAACCTTTATTCCCTGTGGTGTGAAATCGACCGCTCGATCAATCATGTCAGAAAATCTCCACCACACCTATATGTTATTTCTTGAGATACAACTTATTGGAGAGATTTTTCATTTTATACAATATCTAACCTTGATCACAATCCCGTAGCGATTTCTTCATCCATCACATTGTACACACCTCGTCTGCGAGACATAATTGGATCGTACTATCATACTTGTCACCTTTAGATCCATCTCCTCACAATCCTCATCTGACGTACCTACATGTTTTGCTGACTTTTCCTGTAAGGTCATGTGAAGACCTTGTTGCACCAGTAATGCCTTCACCATCTTTTGCTATAGGCTAAAGCTTTCTTTGCCATTGAATTTCTCGACCTCGAACTTGCTCGCGGAAATTTCTATCTTCGACATATCGCCTTTCGTCAACCTTTAGCTATGATACTAATTGTTGGCAAAAATTGATATGCTCTGATACCAATTATTGCTCCCGGGATCGACGTTTATGAAACTTGGCGATATAATCAGTACTCAAAAAAGGAAAACTATTATAAAGCAAACTAGCAATACCTAAAATAAAGAGTAATAAAGAACAATAACAAGATGATTTAACGTGTTTTGGCCAAACTTGGCATACATCCATAGGGAGAGAACTTGAGGAAGTATTATTAATAAACTTGGTATAATAGAGATCTAACCTTCCCCTTAATCCCACAAGAGTATTGAACTTCCCCTTGAATTTACACCTAGATTAGAAGAGTATACATTCTTTCTATACACTGTCACCTTCCTCTCTCTTTCATGGCTTCATCTGATCTCTTTCGCTCGAGATTTGGTATAACACACTAGGTTATAATCTTTATTTATAGGACTTTACAATATAAATCCTGCTCGGACTATGAGTTGATCTTGACCATCGGATGCTTGAAGAGCTTTCTTTGATATAGATTCTAGACCCTTCAACTTTTAGAAACAAGTCTTCATTGACTAGAAATTGAGTTCTATTCGAAATTCACCAGAAAAAGAAATTTGAACGTGCCAGAAAAAGAAATTCGAATCCAATTCTGACTTCTGCCTGTCTTAGGCCTGTCGATAGATGTGCCAGTCTGACGACAGCAGATACAACCTGTCGACAGATTGAACTGCATATTTTTCTCTGTATCTTGTTGTCTGTCGACAACCCATTGGGTACAGTTGACAAGCTTGTCGACTACCATTTTTTTTCTAGATTTGCTTCTTCCCCAAGTTCTTCTTTATTCTCCACTTCAATTGGATCTTCTTGACCATTATCTCCTCTTTGAAAACAAGACAAAATCCTAACACCTTCATACTAGTGTAGCTAGCTTGTTATAAAATATTGCATGTTTAGCTTTAAAATTAGAAAAGTTAAAATTGTTCAAAAAAAAAAAAAAGGAAAAATACAATATAGGAACAACAATAGGAACACACGTACAACAATAAACTCCCATTCTTACGTATGTTGTGACGGGTTGACCAAGTAGAAAAATACTAGATTTCAGATACTCGAATAGCCGAATGTTTGCCATCCAACATATTGTCCATACTTATATAAGCATTTTCAACACCATATCATGTGACTACAAAAAGAGAATATCGTAATGGAAAGAGATATTTTCTGGTAATAGCACGACAAGTAAGCTTATAGTTCAAGTGACATGACACTTTCTTCTCTCGTGGAAGATTGTGCGTTCAAATCTCTCTATCGGTGACACATTGGTGGTTCATATAAAAGAATAATATTCTTCTTAAAGCTACAGGGTACAGTGGGGGAGAGGAAGGTTACACCATTTTGAAAAAGATGGAGCCTTTCAAAAACCCACAAACTTTGGTGGAAACAAGAAAGAGTTTTAACTGCTTGACAAAAGCAATTAAGTCTCTGTTACATCCTGTATCACTGCGTATAGCAAAAAAACATTTTCATGAAAAGTTATCCTTACTCTTTTATATATCTAATATATAGATGCCAAAAAAGAAGAAGAAGAAGAGAGAAACTACATTTGTAGGTAATATTATAACTTTTAGGCATCATGCTATCCTGAAAATCACTTCAGTTATCCTTCAGTGACTTGATTCTTCAACAAAGCAGCATTAGAGACATAATGCAGTTTTCATATGAGTCATGGATGAGTACTCCTCGTTCATGAATTCAGAATATCTCAGAACTCGAGAGACAAGAACTCTTATGGGCCTCTCTTCAGTGTCTTGAACTCTCCTTGCCATCAATACAAATGCCTCCCTTGCTTCCTCTTCTCCACCCACAACGGGCGAAAGCACCGGATTCAGCTCACCCCCTCCCATCACCTCCTCCCCCTTCCCTGCCCACCACCTTTATCCTCCACACCTTCACCATCCTGTCCAAACTTGAGCTATAAAGCAGCAACCCCTCCCCTTCCTCCTCTTCGACCTCCACGCTCGCCGCCAGGCACCTCACTGGCCCTCTATGCCCCTCCATCACCGCCAGACAACCGTGCATCCTGCACTCCTCCCTCCACCACACCCTTCATCGCGTCCTCTGACCCGCTCACCACTAACCTCCCCACACTCACCAAGCATAGCACCGCGAACCGGTGCCCCTGCAACAAACCCCCGTGCCGATACCTCGCAGACGCCATCTCCTCCTCCTCCCATATGTTGATGTACCCGTAGGATGATCCTGAGTAGAGGCAGCATGATGCAGCTGGGCTCAGCACAAGTGCGTTCACAGGGGAAGACTGGAACCTCCTCAGCACCAGTACGACTGCGTGGGAGTAGTCCCCGTACACCCGCCGCCATATCTTGACCGACCCGTCTGATGATCCAGTGAACAGACACCCATCTTGCTGATTGACCGCCATTGCGTTCACCTGAGCATCATGCGCCACGAAAGAGTCAGCGCAGCTGCGCGTCGACGACGCTGTCAGCTTCCACGCTCTCACTGTTCGGTCCACCGCTGTAGAGAAGGCCTTCGGCGTGGTAGAGGGCAAGGCATGTTATCGTGTCCTGGTGGCGCTGGGATGGTTTCCTGGTGAAGGGAAAGAAGGAAGATCTGGCGGCTAGAAGAGTGGCGAGCTTCTTGGACCGTAGCCTGTCCGAGCCGTTCGATATGGACCAGGCTCGGACGCAATGATCTTTATGAGCTGTGAAGAGGGTGTTGCCATGGGCTAGCATGGCCTGGTTGGTTCGGATATGACCTCCGTCGACACATTCCGGTTGCTTCCAAAGACGAACCCGGTCGCTCTCAGAGCCAGTGAAAACTAGGTCGTTCATGATAGCGATCGACAGAACGTTGTCGTCCTGACGTTGAAGAGTAGAGAGTGTTGGGATTTGGGTCGAACAAATAGTCCCACATCGGCTAGACGTGAGGATGGTCTTAAGTTTATAAGGATTTGGGTCACTCCACCTAACAGACTAGTCTTTTGGGATGGTGCCTCGAGTCCTTCAAGTGGTATCAGAGCCATGCCCCGAACTTAGTCGTGTGTGTGGGTGATGTTCGACGATGTAGATCCCCCCAATGGCGCAAAGGCGCAATGGGCATACCCACCCCACTGACGCAAAAAGGCGCATAGGCCCCTGTAAAGCTAATGTTGGGCTCTCGAGGAATTTGGCGGTGGTGCTCCTTTGCAATTGGCGTGCTTGCCTTCCACGCGGTGTAGAGGAGTGACCGACTGCAGTTGATACTTCACATAAGGCGTGCCGTCTTCCGGTGTGAAGATAGTTGAGTTTGCAGGGAGACTCTTTGTTCGAGGGGGGGATTGTTGGGATTTGGGTCGAACAAATAGTCCCACATCGGCTAGACGTTAGGCAACTCCATCTAACAGACTAGTCTTTTAGGATGGTGCCCCGAGTCCTTCAGAGAGGCAGTGGTAGAGAGAGAGGGGAGGGAGAAGAAGACGACCTGTGGAGAAGGAGATAGAGTCCACGGCGAGCCACCAGGGCTCGAAGCAGAGACGTAGACTACAGTGGGAGAAGAAGGCCTGGAGAGGCTGTGCCGAGCCGGCTCGGCTGCGGACTGAAGACCCCCAGGTCTTCTTCTCTTTGAAGCTCCAGAAGGTCTTCTTCTTGCCATAAAGCTCCATGGGGGTGACAAATGGAGAGAGATTGACAGTCAGTGATGCTGTGCAGAGTTCAACAGAACTTGGAAGTACTTGGATTGCATTGAGATTTATGGGTGGATGAGAGTTGAAGAAATGCTGGACATTTATGTTACTGTAGTACTAGTGTGTTGTGTCCCTTTGAGGAGTCAATGGCATTCTAGAGTATGAAGAGATCTAGAAGGGTCTGCTCATATTTAGGCACAGAGGAAGAGTTAACAGAACTTTCCTATAAAACCATGGTATGATGCAGGTCAGTTAATGAAGCAGGCATGGAAAGGACGTTGCCCAAAGTGGAATGGAATTAAAGATCCTCCCTAGGGTTTATGTAGCACAGGGAGATTAGGGACCAATATGTGCTGTCATATGTGTAACCATGATGAACTAATTCTAGCTCAGTTCATAGGTTGGTACAACCCATGAATAATATTTACTACACTGTAGATACAAATATTATTCATGAGGTAGAATAATATGATTGAAATAAATGTGCTAAAAAGATAGACTGCAACAAGTAAAATCCACCATCTTCATGAATAATTACCATGGCAAAATCAGGATTCCAGAAAGTAAAAGATCAGATATGGATGCCTTACATTTGACAGATTGATTAAAAGATGGATCTTCAAAAATGATGTATACATGATACAGTATAGAGTTTACCTCTGTCAATAGTTGTTTGTGTTTGTGATCAAAATTTGAACCACATCAGGATAGGATGCTGACACGTGTCTTAAGTACTAAGTGTTTCCCCCGAGAAATCCTCTATTCCCAGAGTCTACCCCGGAGCCTCCTTCCGCCTGAAGACATCTTCGGTCTGGAACCGCATTCTACCACTCCGGGACCTTACTACTCCGAGGTCTTCCCCGTCCCGAAGGTCCAGCTCTGAACAAGAAGCTCCAATAACAGATCATCTACAATCTCCACCGATACTTATGCAACTCCTTTCCCCCCTGCGTTCATAATGTGTAACACCCATGTCAGTGCGCGCAGTTATGAACAGTAGCATATTCCTTGGCATGCAATCATAACCGACCAGCAACAATGATCACAGTCATTACAACAAATCCGACACGTGCAGATTGTGCAGTAATAGCAGTCTCTTAATTGCGCCTCCACACCAGTATCCATGTCAGGTACATACGATCCGAGATCGTTTCCCTAATCCTGAGAACACGCACTGCATCACCGCATCAAGCAGTTATCCTATGTCGGCCCTTCCTATCACGCCTGCAGTTGTCCTCTGTGCAGCACATACATCCATTACCCCTACAGTATCCTTTGTCGAACTTTTCATTCCACGACTGATTCTCACGCCCGAGGATCTTAGGCTAACATCACACCGATGCTCCTAACCTGAAGGGCGTCTTTTCATGTGTGTGCTCTGACAGGTGCCATCTAGGTGCGCCTAAATTGCTTGTGGTAGGTTCGATCCACGGAAGCTGGTTTTTATCCACTACAAACGGTGCTTTCATTGAGAGCTGAGTCCACACGCAAGATATCCCCTCATCCAAAATTTTCTCAAAAAAACCTCTTTCATACCGCTGATGGCCCGAGAAAACAAACCATCACACACAATGGTGTCCCATTAAACGGCAAAACCAACAGTGTCGCCGGGGGCATGGTCCCTCCGCCCGCCGTCGATCAACAGCATTCTACCGAGGACACTAGCTCCTCACCTCAGAGGGCAGCAGTCAGCATCCGATCGACGTCGTTATTCGAAGGCCAAATCCTTCAGATGCTTACGACATGAAGAAGCAGCAAGCTCAATCAAATCGCGACCAGGGCGAGCGACCCTCGACCGTGAAAGAGCCTCCCATGAGCAGGAAGCGCTAAAACAGCTCAACGACCAGCTTCAGGAGCATATCATCACCCTCCAGAGAGCCCAAGAGAAAACGTAACCGGAAAGCAAGCCTAGAATCAGAGTCTCAGATTGATGGGCCCATCACAAATTCGAGGCGGCCCAGACCGACTCCCCGCTCCACGAAGACTACTTTGACAACGAGGCTGATTCGCCCTATTTTCGAGCAGAAGCTTATTACCACTAGACTCAGACGAAAATCGAAGAATCTCCTGACATCCGAGCCCTCAACAAGTTGATCCAATGAAGGTTTGAGGAGGCCAAACTGTAACTCCGAAGTGGACAAAAACAAGTCACTGCCAGAGTCTCAGACTCCCCCCTCTCCAAAGAGATTTTGGATTGCGAGTTCTCGAAGAAGTTCGCAACTCCAACTTTGGACTACTACTCTGGAACCAATGACCCGGTTCAACACATCAGGCACTTCAAGGAAAATATGGTGGTCCACTCTCGCAACGATCCTCTCTTGTACCTAACATTTCCATCCAGTCTGAAAGGCGTGATCTCAGATTAGTTCTACATGCCGCCACATTCTCTCCACAACTTCGAAGAGGAAACCAATGCGTTCCTCACCCAGTACGCCTCTTACCGGGAAGTCAAGAAGAACCACCACCACCTTCTCACCGTCAAAATGAGCAGGGTAACAGCTTCAATTCCTATATCGGCTACTTTCATAGCCAACTGGCAAAAGTTTTCAACTGCGGTGAGGATGTCTTTGCACTCGCATTCATCAGCGGGCTGCAAGTTTCTCACCCCCTGTACAAGCATCTACTAAAGCACGATGTCACTCGGATGAGCGAGATTCTATCCCGAGCTCAGCCATACATCCAGTTGGAGGAAGCAATGAAGAGCTTCGCCCATGACTGTCAAACACGACGACGACGGAGAAAAGTCAAAGCTGCAATATGAAGCTACTACCGCAGCCACGAACCCGAAGTGGGGACAACCCGCCTATAAGAGACAAGTGCTTCTGGTTCTTTCACCGAATCCACTTTGAGCCTTCAAGTCGACAGAGCACTTCACTCCGCTCAAGCTCCCCATCAACAAGGTCTGCAACCCCATCAAAGACCATTCGTGGGTCTAGCGCCCGAGACCAATTTGGTACAATCCTATATCTTCTGTAGTAGAAGAGTATTATTCCTATCATAACAATAAAAGACACAAGACCATCCATTGTTGGAGCCTCCGAAAATACCTAGAAGAGCTCGTTCGTAGGGCTTCCTAAAAGAATACGTCCTTACCCCTGAAGTAGCCTTTAGATCAGGACAACCAACGCTCCGTCGCCTGCCCAACCGCAACACATGATCATCCAATACAAAGTGATTGATTGATCCCGTATCTCCCGTAAAATAGGGTAGTAGTTCCATACACGTTCCCCATGTATTTTGATCATATTCCATGTGTTCTATTTCAATTATCAAATAAAAGTTTTGCCCCTAACCATTACAGTCCTACCAAGTTCGTCACTCCACTACTGGGATTTCTCTCATTCGGAGACGACTGCGAACCCAACTCTGCTGCTGGAATTTCTCCCACTCGGAGTTCCCTTTCTTGTATGTTCGTTGATGGGATTCTCCCACTCAAAGACAGCAATGCAAGCGCAACCTGCGGACTCCTTCTTGATTAGCCTACGGGCAGTCAAAATCCTCCGTTGCTGGGATTTCCCCACTCGAAATCCTCATTCCGCTACTGAGATTTCTCCCCCTCAGAAGTTAAAAGCTTGCACGTCCCGCTGATGATTTCCCTTACTCGGAGACGACAACGCAAGCGCCAGCTTACGGGCTCCCTCCCGATGAGCATACGGGCGGTTGAAATCCTCCGTTGTAAGATTTTCCCCACTCGTCCAATGAAAGTTTGTCGCTATGCTGATGGGATTTCCTCCATTCGGAGACGACTGCGAATCCAACTCCGATGCTGAAATTTTCGCCACTTAGAGTTCTAAAGTTTGCAGGTACCGCTGATGGGACTCCCCCACTCTGAAATAACAGCACAAACTCTTCAAATTGCTGTAATCTAATCAACCATACCGAAGGTGGAGACCAGCACTCCGAAGAGGCATGGTCATACAAATTCCAAAAACCAACGATAAAAACAAGCCATGCAAGATCTAAGCATTAAATATTTTCATTCCAAAATTCATTTCCATCCAAAATATTTTCATTTCAAATACCATTCCATTTTATTTATTTGATTACATCTAACAAGAGTAATACAATAAATTTCATTTCATCTCTATATTTATAATTTTTGAAAAGAAATACAGCAGATCCAGGTACAGACACTCCAATCCATCCCACTAGTCCCACTTCACCTCCGAACTCAGAACACACACTCGAAGTCACAGAGGAACATCTACCAAAAGACACAGCCCTATTGCTCGCATCCAAAGATCTCCACGACTCCAAGGCAACTAACCGACGCCACAGTCCCCCTCGCGTTTTGCGAGAAGGACAAGGACTCTCAGTAAGCCCTCTGGGAGGCAGTAGTGATGTTCAATGAAACAGGCTCCGACAAGACAGGCAAGACAGTGATGAAATCACGTCTGCACCCTAAAACCGCCCAGGAGAAGTACCAGTATCAAACAGAGAGACTCCAGATCACTAGCAGAGAGACTCCAGCCCACTAAGGGGAAGATCCAGTATCCCTCGGTTTGAGTAAACTGAAACCCCATTCATCCTACGTGCGCATCCCCTCCAGTGACAACGCCCTATCATGACGACTAGTGCGCCATAACAGTCCCTTCACGGTGACTCATGTGACACACCTTCCAGACTCCCTAGAAGAGACCATGATCTCCATTTCCTCAGTCGCCTCCCTCTACTTTTCCTTCCTCCATTTAAAAAAAAAGAAGAGAAGACGACATGGCGACACAGCAAGGAAAGAAAAAGTTAGGGTTTGAAGCAAGGGTTTTTTTTTTTTTTTTTGAAAAAGACAGAAGATGATTTCCTCTCATAAAACTCTATTTATAGATGGACGAGAAGCCCAAGCGCCTCTAATTCAAATTTTCAATCCCTGAAAAGTCAGCCCACAATTCGAGATTTTCAATCAATAGTAAAGGCAGAAGATCAATCATCGTCGTCAAACCATAAAACCCTATAATCCCAGTCATAATGACGTCAGGGTTCAAAGATACGCAGGACTCAACGTTTTGAAAGATCTAGTCGCCCGATGAGACAACAGGAAGCCAGCTATACAACCCACAATTAATTCCAGAATGTCTGCAGTGATCCGAAATGATCCGTCGCACACTCCTCTGCTTACAAGCGTCATAATGAATTTTAAGGCATTGACGATCCATCCAAGTATCTTCGCTTCCCCGGCTTCTCTCTCTTTCGTAGACTCCGACAGGTGGAGAAGGGGGTAATTGTAGTGATTAAAATTTGACAAGCAACAAGATGCTGACACGTGTCCTACCTACCAAGTGTTCCCCTAAGAAATCCTCAATTCCCAGTCTATCCCGGAGCCTCCGCTACTCCTGGTCATCTCAGAGCCTCCCTCTGTCCCGAAGACATCCTCAGTCTGGAGCCACATTCCACCATTCCGAGACTTCTATATCTCTGAGGTCTTTACTACTCTGAAGCCTTCCTTGTCTCGAAGGTTTCAGCTTCGAATCTGAAGCTCTAACAACAGATCGTCCATAATCTTTGCCGATACTTATGCAACTCCTTCCTCCCCTACGTTCATAACGTGTAACGCCCTATCAATGCAGGAAGTTATGGACAGTGATAGATTCTCCGGCATGCAATTCTAACCGATCAGCGTCAATGATCACATCTGTTACAACAAATCTAGCACATGTAAATTGTGCAGTAACAATAATCCCTTAATTTCACCTCCACACCAACGTCCATGTCAGATATATATGATCCTTCTTTTCCTAGCAGAAGGGGATCACTTCCCTAATCCTGAGAACACACTGCATCAACGCACTAGGCAGTTATCCTCTGCCAGTCCTTCCTATTACGCCCGCAGTTGTCCTCTGCGCGGCACATAAATCCATTACCCGGCAGTTATCCTCTGTCGATTTTTCCATTCCATTCCACCTACCAATTCTCACGCATGATGGTCTTAAGCCCACCGATGCTCCTAACCAGAAATACATCTTTTCATGTGTGTGCTCTAATAGGTGCCATTCAGGGAGCGCCCAAATCGCTTGTGGCAAGTTCGCTCCACGGTTAGCCGGTTTTTATCCACCACAGTTTGCAACACTAACTACCAACAAGAATATAGAATAAAATAGATCCTTCATAAGATATATACGGCTACTAGTTGTTTTTTGTAGTATGCATACTTCTTTTATGAAAGGAAAACTTGATGACTTGTATTCACTTAAGATATGGAAAACAATAAAACATTGCATAATTTGTCTGCAGCCAGCAATTTTTTTTCTTTTTCTTTTTCCATTTTCGGGTTCTGAAACCAAGTGTGTGATAAGGTAATCCATACTACAATATCATTCAATTCATTTTACATTTCAGGAACAGTTCAGGGTTTGATACATGCTATGATCACTTGATATTACTTTTGGTTAAATATCTTCAACTTGATTTACATTTTTCTTTTCTTTTCTTTTTGGTGGGTTGTTCTTTAAGTTTTCTTTTCTCTGTTATATTCCAACTTATATTTCGTCTTATATATTACTTTTGGTGTCATCACCAGGCATATACAATAGAGATTTTATTGTTATATTAAAAAGAAGTAAAAGGAAAGGAAAGGAAAGGGAAAAAGAAAAGTGATTGCATGATTGCCTAGAATCCAGTGGATAGTGTGATCAATATAAGAACACAAACAAGTGATGGCGTCCAATGGTAATGCAGACATGAATTTTGGCAAGAATAATGTTTTTAAAGTAGAAAATATAAGGTTGTTAATGAATGAGCAAGTGGCTGTATGAAAGTAAGTATACATTTCATCAATGAATTCTACAGCAGTTGAGTTTCAACAAGAAAAAGAAAAAGAAAAAAAGAAAAAGGAAATCAGACAAGACATTGCTTCTTGATTATACACAGAACAATTCACAACCATAAATGCACCCAGGACCACGAAGTTGAAAGGAAGTCATACAAAATTGCACAAGATACTGAATGCCCTTTATTGATGCTACTAGTAGTTCCTTCAAATGCTCACATTCTGTTTTATGGTTATTTAATTAATAAATACATTTGCTAAGAAGAAAAAAATACGACTCGTGGTCTAGGGTGCACAGTTTCGTAAGAAGCATTCACGAATTTGAAAGACGCAAAGGCACAAATCAAATTTGTCGCTACAAAAAAATAATACATTTCTGTAAGAATTTACAAAAAAGAATTAGCAGCTTACCTTGAAGAGTCATCTGTGCAGAAAGACAATCGCAGCTCTTTAATCCAAAAATCTCTGACCACAGTCTCTATAAAAATCTTGTGATATGGCCATTATTCATGACAAGCGCCCAATATGTACCACATTTCACAGTGAACTGTACCTTCTAATTGAAAGACAACGAATAATTTGGTATGTTGAATGTTCTCTCTGTCCCCATTTTTATAGCCTCATTAGATTTGTTAGGTTTTGCAATATAAGCCAAATTCGGAGAACGTAGTCCACTGTATCAGTGCAATCATCACTGAAGATAGCTTTGATGGGATTTGCAATTGAGAAATAAAGGACTTCTGATGCTCACACTAACAGTATGAAACTGAAGATTTTGGATCCTCACCAATCCTCAAGCCATTCTAGGGAATATGATTCATTTAAATCTCGAGACGGGGAGGAAACAGACACTGTTACATCCTCTGTATAATTTTCCAGGTATGTATCTAAACGTGAGGTGATTTCACTGGGAACTGGAAATGTGCCATCTTTGATTCCTTTCCAATCCAGGCCATTGAACCATGAATGACATTTGATGGACTCAGCACCCTGGCTTCCAAGTCGCTGTGTCTCATCAACTTCTAGTAACTAGGAAAAATGATAAATGGGAAAAATTGTTAGCTTATGAATAAAGATCATGTGCTCCTCTGTTCAAAAGAGAGAATTTTTAACTTTAAATGGAGCAAATCACATGGAAAGAGTAAAGAACATAGAGGAAACGCGAAGAATACCTTTGTGACGAGGTCAACAACTTCTAGGCTGAAAGTCTGTGGAAGAGTAAGCTGTCCTTTGGAAATCTTTGCAAATGACTCTAGTTCACTCTCTCTCCAGGAACCAAATGGCATTTCAGCTTGAAGCATGAAATAGATCAACACTCCCAACGCCCACCTTAATTATATGTGAATAAGAAATTTCATGTAAGTAAGTTGTGCCAGAGCCAAGCATGTCTTTTTAGAAATGTCTGCATCTTTGAAGTGAGTATATTACAAGAGAACCAATGCAATAGGATCAAAGAAACATTTCAGTGGAATCTCCAAGATTGAACAGAAGGCATGGCAACAGCTTCATGTGAAAACTCAATTTCTGTCTCTAATTGAAATAGATACTGTTATAACAAAAAATTATTCATCTTCTAAAGCTGAAAACAAATGAAACAGGCATATGATACACAAAGAATATCAACGTGTCTCAAAAACTAGGGTAGAAGGTCAATCTAATGCCTTAAAATCCATATGGGTAAACAAGGTTAAAAGTAAACTAAATAAACTTCCACTATTGGTTTTGTTTTACACACAAGTTTAAGCTCTTATCTACTGGGCCAACAATTTATATATAGCTAGTTTAAGACAGCTGATGTTTAAGACAGCAACACCAAGCATTTACTTGAGGACATTGAATGTGGACGTTTCAGGTGTTATTTGGACCCACGACACATTACAAATTTACAACCGATGCTCAGTTCTGTAGATCCTTCAAATATTGGCTAAACTTTTGCCATAACTAGAGCAACAAGATTATTTTTTTATCATGAGTCTCCAGTGAATATGTGGTAGACCCATTCAAAATGAGACCGTTCCTACCACTAGAGTTAATTGTTGTGGTATAAGATTTATGGAAAACAACAGAGAAAAAACAGAAAAGCACAACGTGATCCCACCAGGGCATCTCTAGGTTCTCAAAGCCTTTAGTCAAGGATAGTAACACTCTTATTATGTTCACAATCAATGAATCAAAGAGTATATGGAGGAATAACAAACTGAAAAGTACATTATTTGATCTGCATCAAATCCCTAGTTTCCATTTGTGTTTCCAAAAGCATCATGGTTCAGACATCCCTAGTTCCACTTTGTTCTTTGCTAATTTTCTTCAGAAAATTTTGCTCCTCAACAGTTTTTTGTCTGTATAATTTGTTTTCCACAGTTTTACAATTTAGCTGTCTTTGCAATTTAGCAATTCACCTTCATTATTTTTGTTTCAATTCTATTTTGTCTTTGATAATTCGTGTTTTGTCATGACTCATAAGTAAGTCACTAACTCTTCTTCGTTCTTTGGCAATTTCGTCTAATCCTATTGGTTCTTGTTTGATTTTTTGGTTTAGAGATTTCCACTGCAAAGAAAGATTTTTGGATATAGTCACATAACTATAAGCACAAAAACTATATCTATCACAAAAATATAGACAAATTTAACATAAAATAATAAATAACCAAGAAGAAATGTTAAAAACCTTAAAGACATAGTCACACAAAGTTAACACATATAATTAAGTACATAAATGCACAAAACCTACTTCCAAGCTTTAGGTCCCAATATCAAGTTCCAAGTCTTATGACTATAAGGGTCGTTAATCAAAATAGAATCACATGATTGACGTATTAAATCATACCAAATATAACCATAAACATAAATACATAATTAGTTTACTAAGTCCCAAATTCCTAAACTAAGTTCATCTTCATAACCACTCCCAAAAGTAAAGAATAATAAGTTAATCTAGTCAATCTATCACAAAAATATAGACAAATTTAACATAAAATAATAAATAACCAAGAAGAAATGTTAAAATCTTAAAGACAGTCACACAAAGTTCACATATATATAATTAAATACATAAATACACAAAACCTACTTCCAAGCTTTAGATCCCAATATCAAGTTCCAAGTCTTATGACTATAGGGGTCGTTAATCAAAATAGAATCACATGATTGAAGTATTAAATCGTACCAAATATAACCATAAACATAAATACATAATTAGTTTATTAAGTCCCAAACTCCTAAACTAAGTTCATCTTCATAACCACTCCCAAAAGTAAAGAATAATAAGTTAATCTAGTCAATCTCTAATCGATCCCTCACAATCATTGTCATCATAATCTTCAAGAACAATATATTCATTTTCGTTGTCTCCATCTTCACTCTCCAAAAACTACTACACTATCTTCTTCTTGCATTTAAGTTTCGAGGTCCTAACAATTATAGAAAAGTAATCTCATTAGATATTAAATTAAAAATTATGAATTAACAATTAATTGACTAAATTTTATTATTATAAGAAAATAGTAATTATACATGTTCCCTTTCTTTTCTTTTGTTCATACCACTACTTTCTCCTCCTTCAGTTTAAAAATACTCATGGATATCTATCCAAGCGTCATCTTTCGGGAGGGAAGGTCTTTTTCCGCAATCCATTCATCATCCAGTTTCTCATATCAAAGAAAATTTTAGGATATATATTTCTCCGGTCTCTTTTTCTTTTTCTTTTTTGTCCCCTCAATTCCAATTGAATGTACTTAGAAAAACTAAAGCAATGAGATTTAGTTGTTCCAACATATTCCTCTATTTTAGTGTCAAATTTCAAAAACACTTCAATTTTTTTTGCACCCGTGGCACTACAAGTAACGCTCAACACATGAATTGCTAGCACTATGAGCTCCTTGCATTAGTCACCATAACTCTCCCACCAAAAAGCTGGCGTTTCAAAAAAAAGGATGAGTACAAAAAAATCCATAAAACTGTTAAATTTTACAATTTATTGTTTTGACTTGTTAGGTTGTTTCTTATCCCTTGTTACGATAGCCACGTTTATTCCAAACATTCCTTACGTCCTCCTGAATTTTTCTAATTGGCTATTAATCTTGATCCTATCCTCAATAGATGAATACATCCTCTATAGTTCGATATAGTTTCATTTCACCTCTGTGTTGCATTGAAATGGCATAATAAAACCTTTTATTGTATGGACAACCAACTTAAACAAGTCAAGTAAGAATATCATAAGAATTGAAATGACAATAAAAATATAATATGCAGCAAAGACTTGCTTGGAATCTAAAAATTATGCAACCGCATGAAAAAGTCTATGAAGCTGTAATTCCACCACTTAGTGATGTATTCATACTCTTTCATTACTACTTTTGACATTTTCAAATTTTTCTCAATTTGCTCATATGTTCTATCTATATCTTCATAGATGTATCTCATTGACAACTTCGCATCAACATCTACAACCTAGAATTTCACCCACTTTGTTGCCTTTTTGTTTTTTTAATTGAGCACTCACTGCTGTGTAATCCCTTTGGTGAAAGTACTAAGACTTGTAGATGGTGACAAAAAGACACAATGGTATACATCTACAAAGCTATAGATAGAGAAAAGGAGCAAATTGAGAGGAGTTTTGAACTTGTCAAGATGTGAAAAAGTACGAAATATCATTAATGAGCAGTGAAATTACAATTTCATAGGATTTTTCATACAGCCACAAACTTTCTGAATCTCAAATAAAGCCTTCACTAGATATTAATTTTTTTTCATTTCAAATATTATGATATTCTTACTTCTTTGTTGACTCTTTAATTTGATTATTCATAAAATAATAGATTTATTATGCAGCAAATCTCAATGCGACAACAAAGTGAAAATAGGATTATATCGGATGATAAGAGGATGTATCATGTATCCATTTATTGAGGGTAGCATCAAAATTGATAACCAATTGGAAAATTCAAGACCTTGTAATAGACATGGTTACAGTAACAAGGTATAAAAAACAATTCGGTAAGTGAAAAAAATATATCCTATATTTTCATAGCTTTACGACTTTGTTTTGTACTTGCACGTTTTTTTTATAGGAATGCTCGATTTATGGTGGACAAGTTATGGTGAAGAATACAAGAAGTTGTAAATGCTAGCAATTTGTGTGTTAAGCTTTACTTGTAATTCCACGTGGTGTGTAAGAAACTAGGGTGTCTTCAAACTTTTACACTGAAAACGAGGAATTAATTGGAACAACTAAGGCACAATGTTTTTTGTTTTCGTTAAACATAACATACAATTTGAATTGAGGGGAAAAGAAGAGAAAAGACCGAAAAACATATAAACTTGTTCGCTTAACACATATGGAATACGATTATGAGTGGATCATGAAGAAAGGACCTTCCCTAACGGAAGATAACACTGGATGGATATCCATGAGTGTTTTGAAACTAGAGGAGCAAGTAGCGGTATGACACATAAGAAAAAAGAAGTTAAGAGGTATAATTACTATTTCCTTGTAATAATATTTTTTGTCAATTAGTTGTTAATTCAGAATTTTTTATTTTAGTATTTAATGAGGGTTTTTTTCAATGATTATTTTAGAACCTCAAAACTTGGATGAAATTAAAATATGAAAAGAAAAGGAAAAAAAGAAAGTGAAGGAAGAGTCGTTTGTGGAGAGTGAAGATCAAAATGAGGAAAAAGAAAATATCATTGTCGAAGATGATGATTATTATAGTAATGGATCAATTAGAGATGATTGACTAGATTACCTTATTTTTCTTTACTTTTGGGAGTGGTTATGATAGTGAACTTAGCTTAAACATTTGACATATACTAAACTAATTATGTTTATGCCTATCTTTGTTAGGGTAGAATACTTCAATCATGTGATGCTATTTTGATTATGGACCCTATGGTCATTACATGTCTAATTATATATGTTTGAACTTTGTTTGACTGCGTCTTTGAGGTTATTAGCACTTCTCCTTGGTTATCGTTTGTTTAAATTTGTTTATATTTTTTTGTCGTAGTTGAATGCTTAATTTCTTTGTTATTGCATAGTACTTAATATACATATGTGATGCAACACAGAATCATGGTTCACAGTCGCGGTCTCGGCCGCCGACTCGGCGGGCACTGAGACGGATCGGTCTCGGCGACTCGGATTGGTATCGGGCGATACGCGCAAAACGCTACCTAGAAAGCTCAAATAATTTTGAAAAAATCACGACAAATCTTAAAAAAATGTAGACATCCACATTCATGTATCACATGTCCAAAATATATCACTTAGCACACTAAACATAAAGAGAAAGCATAAATACACGCGTCGGTAGAAGCATATCAAATACATGCATAAACTACATTCATAAATACATGCTAATGTAGTTATTTCCACATTGAATTGCGATGAGGCACAAAATCATCATTATAATGCCGAGTCGACAAGGTCAACTCCGATTATCGGCCGAGTCGGTATCCTCTGAGTTAAATCGACCGACTCGTGACTCGTCTCGGAGCGGGCCGAGACGGATACGACTCGGCCGACTCGTCTCCGACTCGGCCGAGTCTTTGAACCGTGACACAGATGGAAAACTATATTTGATATATATCGTGAATTGACAACATTGGTATTACGTGATAGTTGATCATGCATTAATTTCAAAAATAATATGATTATTTGAACTTATGATCTGATTCCATAAATAATCAAAGAAGTTTTATTTATATTACAAAATTTGATATAAACTTGGATAACATTTACTACAAGCTTAAGCATTTTTATATTAACTATTGCATTTCTTTAATGTTCACTATTTTTAGACCTTAATTATACAAGGTTTTATCATACTTTAAACTCTAGTTAGAGACATTCCCTTCTCTTACACTTTTTTCCTTATTTTATCATTTTCCTCTTCGTCTCCATCTCTCTATCTCTTCCTTTTTTAGTCTCAAACTCATGTGATTCAACTAGAGAAGAGTGAATCCAACTCCGCCCATATGTATAGACGTTTCAAATCAACCAACCCTTCCACTTTATTATTATTGATTCTTTTTTTATTTATTAGATTTCTACTGTGATCTAACGAAATACAAGACTACAATTTTTGAAAATGCAAATTGCTTGACTTTAGAATATTTGACCCATGGATTTAAGAATTGGTCGATTCTGATACGTACAAGGCATATCATATCAAAATCAGCCACACCTGATTCCATATTGCTAGGCTAAAATCAGTTTCGGGGAAGTTGGTTCGCAATCGCCTTACAAAGTGAATATCGGCTCTATCGGGCCCACATTGAATCGTATCAATATTGTATCAGCCGATATTACTCGAAATGAGCCGATTTTCAAGAGAAAGAGAGAAAGAAAGAGAGGCGTGGTATTTGTGGCAAAAGAAATCAAAGAGAGATTTCTGGGAAAAAATAGTTACCTTGAATTTGAAAAGACCCGAGGGAGACCGGAGAAGAAAGGAGGGGAGACCGGAGGAGAGAGGAGAGAGAGAAAGAGAGAGTTGTTAACCCAAGGGTACAAGCGCTCTCTTTGTTTTGATGATTCTAAAACTCATGTAATTGATGCTAATAATTTTGTTTTAGTGTTCATAAGTTCTACAGGTTTTCAAGAGTTAAGGTCTAGGTTCAACCAACTCACAAGTGGAGTAATTGAAGCGTTCAAGATAATTCAAGTATAAGACTCAAGTGCAAGATATCGATTTTGGATGCAAAAAAGCACCACTAGAAGAATACTTGCAACCTTGGTTTACTCTTGATATATGTAAGAATTTAGTTCTCGTTAAAATCTAGTCTAGATGTTGGAATGCTCATAGATACACACAAAAAAGGGTTTTTCGATTAGTTTTGATGGTTTTTCAAAAATAAAGTGTTATAGTTTGAAGTATTTGAAAAATTAGTTGATTTTATATACATATATTTGATACCTATATCTTACCTTAAAGTTTAATTTACACAAGATTTATAATGTTATAGATATACTTTTAATTAGTTTAAAGACTAGTTTTAAAATTTTTTAAAAGAACAGAAAAATAAATTTTTGAGGCACTGTCAGTCAACTGCACAGTCGACCGCCAACAGAGCAGAAAGCTCTTTCGGTCGACCGAATGTGCACAGAGCTTTCTGTATCTGAGCTCGATCGACCAAGCGGTCGATTGCTAGCTCTACCCCATCTGAGCAGGCTCAGGTCAGTCGACCGCTAGCCTTGAATTCTAGTGAACTCAGCTCAGGTCGGTCGACCTCCAGCTTGAGATCAAAAGAACTCTGCTCGGGTCGGTCGATCGCACAGTCGACCGTCTGCAACGGCTATATTGTTTTAGCTGTTGTCGGTTGACCGCTAGCTGTTTGTTTCTAATCTGTTTCAAACGGTTATTTTATTTGTCAAAACTTTCTAGATTTGATTCTAACGACTATTTTGGATTTATCACGTGTTTTCAGTATCTCTATATATTATGGGACTACAGATGGCCCAATTAAAATATTCCAAGCTTACAAATAGTTTTTTTCAGCCCAAAATTTCTTTACAACAGTTTTCTTGTGCTTCCATTCTAATCTAATTCAAGTTTTCTCACTCATAGAATCTCTGAGTTTCCAATCTCTAAATTAGATTATAAGGCTGTGTATTGAGAGTTTGTGATTTTGTGAAAGGTCACTTGTCATTGTATTTATTTGTGAGAAGATCCTCTAGTGAAAGAAAGTAGAGCTTGGAGTTGCGGCTATGGATCTTGCAGGATCCATTAAGAGATTGTATTCAGGTTAGGTCATAGTGGAAAGTTAGAATCCTCCGAGAGAGTGGAGACGGGAACGTAGGTCAAGGACCGAACTGTAGGATCTATAAACAATGGCAACACAAACACTAAAACAAAGATGAATAGCGTTTAAATAAAATACTTGTAAGAAAAGAAAAATGCACAGAATAAATCTCAGAAAAATGCAAACACAAACACAAGAGATTTTATCCTGGTTCGGCCCTCGTGACGACCTATGTCCAGTCCCCAAGCAACCTGCTTAATATTTTCTTATCCTGATTTTGATATACCCAAAATCAACTTCTTGTACACCACTTGACAAAACGCCTTTGCCAAATATGTACAACTCTTTTTTACACCAAGAAAACAATCTCTTGTACAACTCTTCTCAACATTAAGAAGACACTCTTGTACAACTCTTCTCTTTGAATGATTACAAAATATCTTATAAGTCTTGAAACTTGTATGTGATCGTGAACAAGGTTTCTTATAGGTTGACTCTCAGAATTCTTCATAATAGAATTGGAATTGTGTGAAGAAATGAAAGTGAAAAATAGTTTTCTAGAAAATAGAATTTT
>JAVJIF010004211.1:0-152999 GCA_038442645.1 Agave tequilana
TGGCAGGTCATTGTTAGTCAGTTGAGACAAGATTTTATTAGAAGGCAACAAAGTAGAGCACTGATACTTTTGGTGTATCACTTCTCATGCTCCTTTGTATCTGTTTGTATTTGTTGTTTTATTCTGTATCAATTATGGATATTGTATTTGTTATATCATTGCTGTGATTTTGTATATCTGGATATTGTATCTGTTATATCATTGTTGTCTTTTAACCATTGAGATTTATCAATTTGTATTTATTTAATTCTGTATCAGTTTTGGATTCTGCATCAGTTTGTATCTGTTTGATTGTGTATCAGTTCTGGAAGGATTTGAATTTAAATAATTTAATTCTTAAAAAATTAACTTTTAATGGGGGTTCTTCAAAGAAAACGCCATGGAAAAGCTATTAACATCAGTTATTTAGAGAACTGTGCTTAAAAGTTTAATTTTTTAAAATTAAATAAACTTTTAATTGTGGTTCTCTGTAGAACTGCTGTTAGAACCACTGTTAAAATTCAAATGTTAAACCACAGTTATTTAGGGAACCGCCATTAAAAGTTTATTTAATTTTTTAAATTAATTTTTCATTACAGCGGTTTTGACAGAATTGCCATGAAATGTTATGTTTTGATGGCAGTTCATAACCGTCGTGAACTTTTTACGTCGTCAGGATAGATGGCGGTTGTTGAACCGCCAATTTTTATTTTTAATGGTGGTTTTTAACCACCATGAAAAACATTTTCTGTTGTAGTGCCAACACAGGCAAGAGGATGATCTCCATCTCGTCTCCTAGAAGAAAAGAAGACTGTCATTGCCGAAGCACGTCATCACTATCTTATTCTTTTTAAAATTGGACACACTGTTTAACTTTTTGAACAAATATAAATAATAAATAATAAGTCGAGAAGGAGGAAAGACGTACAAAAATATTATTCTATCTTTTTCTCTCTAAATAACAAAGTCTTCTAACCATCTCTATGTAGTTTTCTCTCTGTTTCTTTCAATTCAATTCATCTATAGAGTAATATATTTTTTTTTCTTCATAGAGAAAAATAATACAAAATCTATCTCAAATTAAGTCTACATTTTTATACAATTGTTAAAAAATAAAATGACTTCTAAACTAATTTTAACATAAGTAGAGCTCATGAGTAACCGGCAGGCCGATTACCTACTGTTAACAGCCTTCCCCCTCAAGGAGATTCCAGGTTCAATGCAAACACAAAAAACTATAATTGAAGTACTACAAGGTTGGTTAAACGAGCTGAAGCTACATGCATCTCCAACTGAAACAACTTTTGTTTGTGCAACTTTTAGCTTCTTTATTTGTGTGACGAGGCTTATAACTTTCAAGTGCTACTGTAAGTTGCAGTGGGTAAGTTTTAAGTGGGAGATATGTTGTAAGACTCGGAGACGCCCACACGACCGGATCGACTAAGGCGGCACAGCGGAAACAAACCACAGGATCTATTAAGACAACGAGAAGAAGAAGATATTCAAAAGAAGATAGAAAGCCAACACGGAATATAACGTGGTTCTAACCGATCAAACAGATCATGTATACTTTCACGGGAGAAGGGGAGAAACTTTATTAAAACTTTATGAGAGTATAATAAAATTATTTCACCTCACGCTGAGAAGATTTAAAGCCCTCGATGGCCACCCAGAACAACGAACCTTTGTGGTTAAACTTCTCTCACGAATCTCTCACCTAAATGAATTACACCCTTAGGAATTACAAATTCATTGGATTACACTGATAGGCCACTCCAAGGGGTTATTTATAGACCATAAAACTCTCCTAGTCCTAATAAACTTCATTAATACGAACAATCACTGCCTCAGATTAAAGAAAGCCCTGAAACCAACTTGAATTTTGAAACGGATCCAAAAAAGAAAATTGCAAGACCCATCATTAGTCAACTAGGCCAGGGTAGTCGACTAATACCACATATAGTCGACTATGTCCAAATACTAGTCAACTACTCTGATAAATTTGAGAACCTCAACTCTCTGTTGGCCAATCTAGTCGACTATACAATGTATTAGTCGACTAATCCATGTGATTAGTTGATTATACCCAGTATTAGTCAACTGGTAATGTGCATGGCTCCTTGTGCATGTCCGTTCTTTGATCTCCAAAGTTTCTTCTACCTTCACGAAGTATTGCAGTCATAAATCCTAACAATCTCCCCCTTGATTAGAATATGTCAAAGTCCGAAATAGCCACCATACTCCATGTGCTCACATCTACGCACAATTGATCAAAACTTGACTTTATCTCTATCTCACTCCCACTTCTCCATAACTCCCTCATGGGGTTCACAACTCGATTAGGTCGAATAAGTACAGGCCAACCTAAAATTTATCCCCAACAATCTCCTTTATCCACACAGAATTTTTGAGAATTTGCTCCACCATAAGAGTAGCGATCTGGACTATCTTGTTGTCCGCCTAGTCCCAATCTCTCTTCGGGGTATAACTGAACATCCGAGCTTGAAATAATCATAGTCTCCTATTGTTCCATAATTGTCTCTTTCGAAGCCGAGGATAACTGCAATCCACTAACTGTAACTTTCAGATTTTGTAACATATATACCTTGGCGACATGTTTGGCCTGAAATTTTACATGGGCCTCTTTGTCGACTTCCATAAGATTACCTTCAGAACTAAAACTGACCCTTCCCCTTGCAGGGCTCCAAGAGGGATGAGATTGTACCTTGATTTGGGAACATGACGAACACCCTGAAGATTAGTGTTGCGTCCATCATGTGACCAAAACTGGATTGTTCTTTCACCAATTATCTTACTTGTAGCAGAATTCCCCATGAAGACTACTCCCTTTGAACCGAAGTGTATGAGGAGAACATCTTCCTATTGGAACTGATGTGCTGTGAATATCCAGAGTTAATAATCCATCTATCTTTCTTACCAACTAATTTGTCTGTAACAGATAGAACGTTGCACTGTTTTTCATCTTCTCTAATCAGTTCAGTGACATTAGCATCTGGTTGTTTCTTCTTTCGAATCTAACAATCAGCTCTAATGTGCCCCTTCTTGTGATAATAGTTGCACTTCAAATTCTATGTTTTGAGTTACCCGTGGAACTTCTATTATTACTCTTCTCCCTTGATTAATGAACTTGCACGAAATCATCAAGATAAAACTCACCCGTCAACTAGGCGTCAATTTTCTCCTTGTTGAGCAAATGCTCCTTGACCTCATTGACCTTGATTGTTGGCTTGCCTCGATAGATGGTAGCTTCCCTAAAGTTCTTATATGATGAATATAAAAAACACAATATAGAAGTGCTTGATTCTCATCTTCTATCTTAACCTCTACCATATTTAGATTATTGATAATAGAGAAAAATTCTGCAATGTGAGACTTGATAGGTATACCTTCATGTATGTGGAGAAGAAAGAAACATTGCTTCAGAATCAACCGATTCACCAGCGACTTCTTTAGATAGTGGTCCTGAAGTCACTCCCATAACGAGGATGTTGTTTTCTCTATAGGAAACTCATCCAACACTTTGTCCTCCAAGCAAAGCTGAATAGCCGTCAAGGCTTTCTTTATCCAACTCCTGTCAAGTTTCTTCTTTCATGTCTTGAGGCTTTTTCTCCCTCTCGAATAGTACTTTCTTCAACTCTTTCTGGGTAAGGATGGCGTTCATCCTAATCTACCACCTGCTAAAATTGATGACACCACGAACTTCTGAATTTAGAACTTGATCATAAACATCGACCTTGATCTTATACAAATTGTTGTGAAACTCGAAGACGCCCCCACGATCGAATTGACTGAGGCGGCGCAGCAAAAATAAGCTACAAGATCTACAAGGCAACGAAAAGAAGAGAAGAAGAAGATATTTCAAAATAGACAGAAAGTCAATACATAATATAATGTTGTTTCACCGATCAAACAGATCGTGTGTACGTCCACAAAAGAAGGAGAGAAATTTTATTAAAACTTTGGGGGAGTATAATAAGAATTACTTACACCTTATGCTGAGATGATTATAAGCCCTTGATGGCCACCAAAAACAGCAAACCCTTGTGACTAAGCTTCTCTCACGAATCTCTCACCTAGATGAATTCACCTTTAGGAATTACATATTCATTAGATTACATTGAAGGCCACCCCCAAGAGGTTATTTATAAACCATAGAACTCTCCTATTCCTAAACAAACTTCATCAATGCGAACAATCACCGCCTCAGAATAAAAGAAACTCGAATTTGGAAACAGATCCAGAAAAGAAAATGTCATGTCCGTTATTAGTCGACTAGGACAGGGTATTACTCGACTAATACCATGTATTGTAACCTAAGCCCAAATACTAGTTGACTACTCTGACAAAATTCGAGAACCCTTACTCTCTGTTGGCCAACCTAGTCAACTATACAATGTATTAGTTGACTAATGCATGTGATTAGTCAACTATACCCAGTATTAATCGACTGGTAATGTGCAAGCTCCTTATGCATGTCCATTCTTTGATCTTCGAAGTTTCGTCTACCTTCACGACGTATTCCAATCACAAATCCTAACAAGATGATCCCTAGATGCATACATCAAAATAAAAGCTGCAAACATTATGACTTACTTCGCTGACTAAAGATGATCAATTTGTAATTTTCAGCAATTCTACTTACTTTAAAGAGGGTGCACAAGCTAAAGGGCTTTCATAGAAATCACCTCATACTTTGGGCCTTTTTGTTGGGTTCACACTGTCAGGTCCTATCACTACTTAGTGGCAATTGTCCACAAAGGAAAGCTACATTTAGAATCATTCAAAATGTCACACACACATCATCACAGGTTTCAGAATGCATGCAAGAGATGCTTGTATGTCATTTTCATGTCACTGCCAATTGTCCTTGGAGGGAAAAATCCATTCAGATTAATCCTTCAAGATGTCAACAAGATCATAAACTTCAGCATGTGCTCTTTGTACTGCACCTTGCATGCTGTGTTTGGTAGTCGGAACTGAACTACAGTCATTTTCAACACACTTAACTCTTGTCTTTTAGTACTCTTGTGGTTTCTCAAGTTTGATTCAGTAGTAAAGTAGAAGAGTGAGATTATGCAGAAGGTAGTGGGTTTCAAACAGAACTACAGTTCTGTTTCAGAACTTGAAAAGTCTCTCTCTTGAGCAGATAAAAAGCATAGTTACCACACTATATATGTAATGGGTGCGAATTAGTGTTCAAAGAAACTAGCTTCTGGTATCGAATATCATATAATTGTCTGGTACTGTGTTCATTGCATTAAACTATTTTCTGGTACTCATCATACTTGTACACTTTGAGTGAGAAACTCATATGAAATACATAGAAATAGTTACTGTTGACAGGCGAAAAAGTTTTGTTTTAGTGGAAAACGGACCTCGAATGGTCGGTTTGAATATTACAAACAAGAGATAGAGTACAACAAAAAAGAGTAATCCCTCACCAAGCAGGTTTGGGAAAAAAATATAGCAAGACTTAATAGGAGGAAGGAATACACAAAGCAAAATTACAAAAAAAATTTACAGCAAAGATCTGAATAGAAAATTGCCCGAAGCGAAACTTCAACTGGAGAAAGTCACTTATGATTAAAAATCCTAGAGTTGCGCTCAATCCTTACGGACCACACTACTGCCTGAACATAGAATCCATGTCTTTCGGTACATGTCAGGAATAAAGGATATATGCCATTATTCCCACAGTTCACGAAGGGAAGTGGGTCAAGAAAGAAGAGCCATTCTGGAAATTATTGGGGCACAAACTCTCTTCGCGAAGAGCATGATAGCAAAATGTAACTAGAAGACTCCGGGTGGTTATCACAAAAAACACAATGAAATGATGGTCTTATATGTCATCTTTGTAAGTAAAGGCCAGTGGGAATCGTTCTTGAACTGCTAGCCAAGTGGTAATATTGACTTTAAGAGGAACCTTCGCTTTCCAAAAAAATTGCAGTTTTATCCTGAGGTTGCAATGGCCGTAATAACTTATATTGGGAGCAAACTGTGGAAGAAGTTGAGGAGTCAGCCTTCCAAATCACCCAGTCCGGAGTACCCCGAAATGTATGACCCTGTAGTACACTCATACGTACAACCAACATCTATAATCTAGTAAGGGAAAGCAAATGACGAAAGAAAAAGGCCCAATTGTTGTCTTGGATTTGTGAAATAACCAGGACATCTTTGCCAGTTGTCATGTCAAAGAGACTAGGGAAAGACAGAGCAAGGAAAACTTCACCCAACCAGCAATCCTTCCAAAATTTCACTACTGACCCCTGCCCACAACAGATCCTCAACCGGATTTTAAAAGCCATAGTTTTAAGAACACCATGCCAGAATGGAGACACTCGCCCCGGTAGCTTATCCTGAAGTCTAATGGCTTGTCTCTGAAGGACTTGGGGCACCACCATCCCAAAAGACTTCTTAGCCTTCTAGGTGGAGTTGCCTAAATCCTTATATACCCAAGACCATCCCCATGTCTAGCCAGAGTGGGACTAATTGTTCAACCCAAATCCCAACAATCCCCCTCGAACAAAGAGTCTCCCTGTAAGCTCATCATGCTTAAAGATCAAATGCTCCATCGAGATCCTCACTTCGTAGGCAGGTCACGTCTTACGTGAAGCACCAACTGCAGTCGGTCACTCCTCTACACCGCGTGAGAGGCGGCACGCCCATTGCAAAGGAGCACCACTGTCAAATTTTGTGAGAGCCCAACATGCTTTACAGAGGCCTACTGCGCCTTTTGGTGCTATTGAGGTGATCAGGTTCATTGCGCCTTTTGCGCCATTTGGGGGATCGGCATCATCGAACATCACCCACATACACAATTAAGTTTGGGGCATTGCTCTGATACCAATTGAAAGACTTGGGGCACTATCCCAAAACTGCCCTTCTAGGTGGAGTTGCCCAAATTCTTATATACCCAAGATCATCCCCATGTCTAGCCGATGTGGGACTATTTGTTCGACCCACATTCAAGCATTGTAGGGAGAGAAGAGATAGAGGAGATAAAATACATCGGAAGAGTTTTTTTAAACTCATTGAAAGAAAAAGCGCAGAGATCGACAGTCAAAAGGAGCGAGAACGCAGCTCACAGGAGGACAACAGACAGGGCCCGGTCGATCGCCCGGTGTACTGGTGTGCACAACGTGCACAGGCCTAGCTTGGTCGACCACCTGGTCGGCCGTGCCAAGCAAGCGATCGACCAAAGCGGTCAACTGACTAAAAGACAGAGCTCTGTTGGTCCCGGTCGACCGACCAGTCGACCGGGGACAGGGTCGGTCGCCGGTCGACTGACCAGCAAAACTGTCTCCTGAACAGATCCAGACTTCTTTTCTGAATTGGAGTCGAATCAAATCGAGTTTTCTAAACCCTAGGACTCTCTGGGTATAAAAAAGTGTTAGACCCTCATTAATTGTATCCCAAAGTATCCCTCGAAGTATCCCTCTGATATTCTTTGTAATTGATTTTTGAATTAATAAAATTTCTCTCCCCCTTGCCCCGAGGACATAGGCAAATTGCCTCCGTTGCTTCGGTTTCTCAAGTTTGGTTGTTGCCAGAAGGCGCTAGACGCAACAAGTGGTAGAGCGCAAGAAGTGCTATCAGAGTGCAACAAGTGGTATCAGAGCATCCCAGGTTCGTCGTGGGATCATGTGTCGATTCAAAGAGCATTGGTTGCTGTTTGGCGGAGATCGTGCATCGATCTCATTATAGCGTTTGAATTGCTCGAGAAATCAAATTTGGAGGAGTAGATCGCTTCAGAAACTTTTTGAGGGTTTCGCTTTGAGGTAAAGATCCTATCTTTATCTAGTTTTTGATCTAACTCTATTTGTTTTTCGCATTGTTTAAGGAATCAATTGAGAAGATGCCTGAAGATGACATCTACGGTGAAAACCATGAATCCAGATCAATTGAGGATTGATGCGGTGAAGTTTGACAGCAAGAACAACTTTCATATGTGGAGATGTGAGGTGATGGATGCATTGACGGCATCAAACCTCGAAGACACTCTACGGTTGGAGAAAAAGCGCGAGACTGCTACTGAAGAGGATTGAGACAAGATGAACGAACAGCATGTGGCTTGATAAGGTCTTGTTTGACACAAGACATCAAGTATCATGTGTTGCATGTAACATCTGCAAGGCAGCTGTGGGAGATCCTGGAGAAAAAAGTATATGATGAGAGCATCGAGTCGCAGTTGCTGTTGAAGAGGAGGCTTTATCACTTCCAAATGAAGCGAGGACTCTCCATTAACGAACACATGAATAGCTACACAAAGCTTCTTACAGACTTTGTTAATATGGATGTGAAGATCAATGGAGAGGATAAGGCGGTGATTCTATTGAATTATCTTCCTGAAAAAGAGTATGAGATCTTTACTCTTACATTGATCAATGAAAGACCAATAATTAATTACAGTGAGATGTCAGCTGCTCTTGTGAATTATGAAGGAGGTAGGATAGATTGTTTTCTTTTAGGAGTACAACAGTAGAGGCATTGGTGGTAAGAGACAGGAGTTCCAATTGGAAGGGTAGAGGTGATCAGAGGAGATCAAAGTTCAGGTCAGTCACATAGATCTGAAGAACCAGTGCGCCTTAGCAAAGAGTTAGGGCACTAGAAGGTTGAATGTCCAAATGCCAAAGGTAAGAAGAGGGAGTCAAAGACCGAGGCAAATCTCGCACAGGTAGTCAGTACTCACGTCTGTACTTCATAGGTGGATGGATCAGACTTATACTTATGCACTCAACTCAAATGGAATCTTATCTCAGTTGGTACTTTAGAAACATTGGGTCTTGTGGTATCTATACGAGATGGTATTCTCAAGATGACCAAAGACTTAATAGTGGTTATGAAGGGCGTCCGCCGAAATAATATCTACTGCTTGAAGGATAGTACAGGTACAGGTCAGGTAGAGACTTTTATTTTTTCAGATGATGTTTTGTACACTGGTCTGGCAGATGAGGGTCAGACACGGAGGAGAAAAGTCTTTGCAAGCTTCAGTAAAGAAGGGATCATTGGAAGGTGCATCACCAGCAACTTGAAAATGGGTGAACACGACATTCTGGACAAGCAGAAGGTAAAATTCAGCACCACTATTCACCACTCAAAAGGTCTTCTTGATTATGTTTACGTAAGTATTTGGGACCTATTAAGACTGCATCACTTGAATGTCATAGGTATTTGTCTCTTTTATTGATAATTTATCTAGGCATAGTTGGATATATCCCTTGGGACAAAGGTTTGAAGCCTTAGATATGCTAGTGAAGTGGAAGGATATGATGGAGAAGCAGATTGGTAGGAAGATCAAGGAGCTACAATTGGTAATGTTAAAAGATATAGGAACTAATTCCTACAACTTGGCCAAAACACTGGTATTGGTACTCATTTCACAAATAGATTACATGGGTTGGCTAAGAAAATAAACCATTTCTTGCTGGAGAAGGCTCGATGTTTGTTGTCTAATGTACGATTAGACAAATCGTTTTGGGCTGAGGCGATTGGATATTCTAGTCAACTTATAAATGGATTGGCATCGACTGCGATAGGAGGTAAAACTCTTCTGAAAGTTTGGTCTGAAAAATCTGCTCAAGAACATGATTTGTTGCGGGTATTTGAAAGTCTGGCCTACTTTTCTGTCAAAGATGGCAAGGTAAATCCGGGAGCAAAGAAGTTTGTGTTTTTTTAGATGTTAAAAGAAATATGAAATGCTACAAGTTGCGGGACCCCGAAAACAAGAAGATTGTATTGAGTCAGCATGTTACATTTGATGAGACTTCATTATTGAAGTCAACCGTCTCTCAGCAGTTGGAGATGACGAAGGCCAAGGATGTATCGCAGCTGGTGGAGGTTGATGCTACTCCATTAACTCTAAATGGTTCAGTATCTGTAAGGACTTCACTAGATGTGACACCGGGTGGAGATCATGTAGCCAGTTTTGATGCTGAATAGGTTGAAAACATTGATGAGAATGTCAAATTATTTACATCTATTGGAACCAAAATAAATCTACGAAGGTGGATGAAGAAGTATGAATCTCAAGTTGGTGACCGTGACAAGTTCAAATTGAAGGTCGTTCTTCTCTATAACAGTAGTAAGGAGGCCCATATGACAGTTCGGTTCACTGCTAAAGATTCAGTCACAGGTGCTTGATCTCAGTGGAGCTCATTTCAATGAACTACCGTTGGGTTGATCCCTTGGGCAAGGTATGTAGGCAGCCGTAAAGGCGCAACGATTTGGTGATGCAACCCGTATGAAGCTATTTGGTGCATATGGGTTCACGAGAAGCTGATTGGGACTTCATGTAGAGGTGAAGAGTTAGACTTTCACGTAGAGGTGAAGTTTTGTGATCTCGATGAATGTTTGGTCTTCAGTGAGAAGATAGTTGAGCTTACATAAGAGGGCGCGCATCCAGTTTGTTGAAGCCGATCATGGTGTTTGGTGGACTCTACTCAGATTTAGTTGGACCGTCTTGATGACATTTGGACTGGAGAGCCAGTCAGTTGGAGATTCAGTGTTGGCTTATGTTGGGTTCTTCTTGAGATCATTTGAAATTGTGTTCCATTCAGTTGCTGGGTTGTAGACACGTTCGTTGGTAGGCTCATATGGTATTTCTCTATGGTGGAGCGTTGGGAAGGCATGTATGTTGCATTCTGTTTGGATAGTTAAGCTGAAGTTGAAATCTTGCAATTGATATTGGAGTTTGGAGAGCGTTGCCTAAGGGAACGACAGACTCAATTTGGATCCGGTATGAACAGTGAAAATCAATTGTATGTGTGCTGAAATTTATTTTGAAGGAACCGGTTTCATCTGTTGGCCAAGTTAAGATCGTGTGTCGATTTTGCCGAGATCGTGTGTCAATTTCATTAGGAGCGTTCAAACCGAGATCGTGTGTTGATTTTGCCGAGATTGTGTGTCAATTTGCCAGATGTTCGTTGGAGTTCTCAGATTTGAAAAATCTTCACCGAGGTGGATAACTATAGGGAGAGAGGAGATAAAATACATCGAAAGAGTTATTTAAACTCATCGAAGAAATAGCGCAGATATCAGAAGCCAAAAGGAGGGAGAACGCAGCTCACAATAGGCCAGGGGCTAGGGCCCGGTCAACCGCTCGGTCGACCGATGTGCACAACACGCACAGGCCTAGCTCGGTCGACGACTATGGCAAGTAAGCGGTTGACCGAAGCGGTCGATCGACTAAAAGACATAGCTCTCTGTTGGTCCTATCGACTGACTGGTCGACCGACAAGAGAAACTGTCTCCTGAACGGTTTCAGACTTCTTTTCTGAATTGGAGTCGAATCCAATCGGGGTTTCCTAAAACCCTAGGACTCTCTGGCTATAAATAAGGGTTAGAGCCCTTACGAATTGTATCCCAAAGTATCCCCGAAGTATCCCTCTGGTATTCTTTTGTAATTGATTATTGAATAATTAAAATCTATCTACCCTTTGCCCCGAGGATGTAGGCAAATTGCCAAGCCTTGTTAAATATTCTGTTGGCTTACTTTCTCTCTTGTTTCTCTATTCTTGTCATGTGGGTACTTTTTTGGCGCGTCTATCTCTATTGCTTGGGTTCCTCAAGTTTGGTTGTTGCCAGAAGGCACTAGGCGCAACAAGTGGTAACAGAGTGCAAGAAGTGCTATCAGAGGCAACAATCTCGACGATTGTAATTGTGAAGGACCACCTGCACCCAGGGGGATGGGTGGGTTGTTAAAAGCTTCCACCACCACTTGGATAGGAGAGAGATATTAAAATCTGGCAAACTATGAGTCCCTAGACCGCCCGAGCCTCATGGAGAACATGGATCCAATTGACCAAACAGTGTCCTCCAGTGACAACTCTCCTTTCCAAAAGAAAGCACATCTGAATATTTCTAAATGATCAACAACCCACTGAGGTAAATAGAAAAATGAGATGAAGTAAAGTGGAAGACAGGTGAGGACTGAGTTAACTAGAATTAATCTCCCTGCTCGAGATAAGGAATGTCCTTTTTATGTCTCTAGTCTTTTGTCAATTTGATCAAGCAGAGGCTACCAATCCACTTTAGAAAGGGCAGTAGGTTTGACTGGAGTCCAAGATAAGTAAAATGGAAACTTCCTATTTTTCAATATAGCATACCGGAGATTACCACAAAATCTAAAGCTCTAAGCAAGGTGATCTAAGTTGGTATAATGAAGACTTGTTGAAGTTGATAGATAACCCCGAAAATAGCTCAAAGATATATAGCAGTATCTTAACTGTAATGCCCTGTTCCCGCAGGTACAGAGACGTTACTACTACGCGTACACACAGGGCGGATATACCCTCACATATATACGCTAAGCATCAGTACAGGCATGAATTAGAGTGCGGAAGCACATTGGTAATATACATTCAAACAATAGAGTACAAGTACATTGTTATCACAGAGCGTGATACAATATTACATGAATATTACATCATCAGAGGGTACGAAAATATGATTTACAAGGGGAATTATATAGTATAATAGCTGTAAGATACTCACGAGCAGGGAAAGGGAATATCGAGAGCCAATCAAGAGGAGGCTGAAGGAAAAGAGCTACGGACGATCAACCGCTGATTCACCACGCTTCCACTGCGCTGCTTTAATCTTCATGGAAGAGTCTAGTACATTCCATGATACGGGATCTGGACATACAGGTTCATGATTGTCAGAAAGCAACCCAACAAGTACATAAAATAAAGCAAAGTGGCGTTCATGTAGACTGTCTAAAAATCACTGAGTACAAGTCATCAGAAAGCAAAGTCTATACTCCAGACGCGAGGCTAATCATAGCCACTCGTGTAGCACCAAGATGCAAAGCTGGAAGCCCGCGTCTCGGCATCACTACAATGGCCAAGACGTAGAGCTGGGAGCACGCGTCTTAGCATCACTACAATGGCCAAGATGCAATCTTGAAGACCGCGCCTCAGCATCACTGCTGTACCAAGACGCAAGTCTTAACACCACCGAGACACAGAGCTCGAAGCCCGCGTCTCAGCCATCTACGTAATGTCAAAACGTGAGGCTCAGAGCCCGCATTTCAACTAAAGAGAAGCTCCACGTCTCGGTTATAACTGCCCTCATTATTGGGTCAATTACTGCCCATGTAATGAGGGGAGTTAACCCCATTATGGAGGATTTTTAGGGACAGTTTTACCCCTAAAATCCCTATAAATCGCTCAGTTTGCTACTGAAGAGGGGTCGAAAGTTTTGAAAAAATCAGAATCTTTAGGTGTGGAATACAAAAGAGATCAACTCTTCTAACAACTTGTTGAGTACAAGTTTGTTCCTGCCTCAAGTCTCTTTGAGATTTTATTGGACAGGAGCTGTGCTACTCTGCCTATAATCCAAAGAGAAGATTCCCAGAACATTATGACATTCACCCGGTCAACAGAAAATAAGATTCACTTTCCACCACTACATCAAGAACCCAACATTAAACAAATAGAAGATTTGAGCTTGAACATCTTCTCTCTCTTGTAAATAGATTTTTGAGATTGTTGTAATCTTTTATTGATTCAAGAAAATTTTATTACGATCCTCTAAATTTTTGCCGGTCCAAACAAGAGATGGCGACTCCGCTGGGGACTACTCTTTCTCTACTGATGAGCAAGTTGTGGCACAAGGTGATGTCACCTGCATAGGAAGAATGGTCAAATCGCTTATCGTGGAATTCGACCAAGCAATGTATGAACAGTTCCTCTCTTCTGTCTCTAAAAGCCCTAGGGCGCGGTAGTACCGCAAGGTTTCTTCGAAAATTCGCTTTCCTCCCTTCAGCGGCTTCCCCGAATGTGGTCTGCGTAGAGAGCATCATGCCTGGTCGTATCACGCGTAAGGATCGCGTCAACGTCTCCCATGAGACCCACGAGGCCAATGCTATTGAAGGCCAATTTGGCCATGCTCTTCCTCTTCCTCAGCTCCAGGTTATCATAGGTTCCCAGCAACCCGTGCGGCGTAACGAAAATGCCGAGCGTCAACAAAGGCAACGCGCGCGTCAACTACAGACGTAATAAGCTGGAACAACTATCTGTCCAGCAGATACAAAACATGAGGCTCAAGCCCGCGTCTCTTCTGAGTTACGTCAGACGCGTGATTGCTAAAATGAAAGAACAATCAAAGAGTTAAGAAATTACCGTGTAGCTTGTGGCTAACGGGTCGTGTCCACGAGGAGGAATGCGATGAAAGCTTTTCGGTGTTTCGTTTAATAACAAAGAATTGTGCTCGTTTTTTAATTGAAAAGAGAATGGAAAGAAGGAGATGATTAAAAGAGAAATTACAACTTTAGAGAAGGCTTTAGAGAAGGTGATTTAAAAAGCTCAAAATTGTTTGGTTGATTATAATAAGGAAGAAAATCTGGGCTCACTATCTCACTACTCAACCGTTTATTCTTCTATTGAAATCCTTAGTGCCTAAACTTGATCATAGGAGAAACTTAAGATTGACTTTAGAAAGTTTGAAGTAAAGCATATAAGATGGTTGGAAAAGTTCACTTTTTTTTTAGAAACCGTTTTGAATCGAATGTTAAATCATCAAGCGCGAAAAGCAAGTATGGAATAAAAATAGTTCAAGAAACGTTCTTAAAAGAAGTAGGAGTTTAAAGATCCAAACCCATCCTTATGTGCCTTCAAGAACACTTTCAAAAAGAAAGGCTTTAAGTTAGGCATGCAAATGATTCATTGGGTCTTTTTCATGAAAATCAGAAAAGAAGAAGAATTGGAGAGAGGTACAATAGTGAGCCAAGAAAACTGATTTAGCTACTCATGGGAAACAAGAAACAATGCAAGTAATTAAAGTAAACATACTGTAAAATGAGTAGAAGAAAATGGAGCTCGACTCTTGTATTGATGTCACTTTAATCTTCAAGTTACAAGCACTCAATTCCTCTCTCTCACAAGTGTTTGTACTGCTACAAATTGCAAAACAAAATACAACTTTTACACTATCTAACAAAGAGCCTAAATCTTTAAAGAAATAACAAAAATTATAATCCTAGTCTTCGCCCTTTTTGCTCTATTGAAACTGGTATTTATAGGGAAAAACCAAAGGGGGGGAATCCCGGGAAGATTGGGGGAGCAAACGCTTCCCCAACTGACACCACAAGGCCGCGGAAACGCGGCTAGGGCCGCGTTTTCGCGACCCTGGTGTGGCCAGTTGGCCACACCCAGTTGGATAGCTCTCCTGGTTTTGTGATTCTCCTATATCTTCTTCTGTTTTTCTCGTTTCTGCTCCAGGATTTGATCAAATAGCCTTTGATTGTTGTCTTCAACCGTTTGATTTCGGAGGATTCTTTTCAACCGGTTTTCAACCTCTCAGATATGCCAAGATTTTGCCCTGATTCCTTGATTTCGAATTTATTCTGAATTAAATCAGAATTTGGTGGGCTTTTGGACTTGTTTCTCATTCCTTTCTTTTAGCAATTGGGCCTTCATTAAACAAAGAAGAAGAAGACTTGTTAATAGGATTTATTAGCTAAAAAGTATGGTAAGGTAACAATGTATATGCAATATATGTGACTAATCACACCCCCACACTTATCTTTTGCTCGCCCTCGAGCAAAACATTAGACTAATTCTAATCAATTATTAGACCACTTTCGCAGGTCACTCGATTGCACTGAGCATGTGCAACAAGCCGTTAAACCTCTAGGTTATCCCTAGAGGACGAGTTTTGTCTCATGAGGGTTTTCAGTAGATTGCACCCACAAAATCCATAAAAATGTTAGTATTTTTGAAAGCATTTTTTTTAAGGAGAAATATTTGAAGTATATTTGTAAGGCTTTAAGTAATCTATAAGTTATAGGAATATCAAATTTTCATTCCGAAACTCAGTCTCTATTCAAAAACATGTCATCAATCAAAGTAAGGAGTCAAATTGTATTCTCATCTAGCCTATTAATTTACCCTGAGTCGTATGCACCATCGTGACTGTGAAGTTGACTAAGGGTTCTTTAACATTAACTCCAATGCCTTATTTATATTTATTTTTGGTGGAATTTATTCCTCAATTTCATTAGGCTTTCGAATCTGCCCATGTAACGAGCCTTTAGTCGGTGACACCCAAACCGGACAGTTTTAGGGCACCAGGTGAGAAACACCCCTAAGGACTTAAACACTCGAGCAGACAAGGCCACGAAACCAAGATTTTTATTTATAAAATGTACCCCTTTTAGGCGTGAATACTTATGCTTCATGAGGCATAAATGCCCATTTAATCAGAGGATTTATATATATATATATATATATATATATATATATATATATATATATATATATATATATATATATATATATATATTTCAAACTTATCTAATTATCTTTTGCATAAATACCAAGGCTTGCTTAGGCCAAAGCACCTAACTAATCAATAATTAGATTTGTTTATATTTTCTTTTCTTTTTCATAATTTTTTTTATAAGGCATAAGAGTCTATGTTTTAAACCCTAAATGTGTAAGTGTATTTAGTGTGCATATTTCATCAAGGTAAATATCAAGACTAAATTACTTTTACAAATTTTCTTCCTAACCCTAAACATCAAACAAGTTATCTGACTTTGACCAAGTATAAGAAATCCTAATTATGATTTTCCTATTCCTTAAAATTGACTTAATTTCTTACAAAAAATATATCAAAATATTGTTCTAACCTTTCAAAAGTTTTTATATATATATATATATATATATATATATATATATATATATATATATATATATATATATATATTTATATCAGTCAGTTAGAACTCTCCCCCACTTATCTCATGCATTGTCCCTAATGTATAAAAGAACTGTATAGATGCATGAAATAAAATGGAAAAGAGGAAAGTTGTCATACACTAGGTCAAAAAGACCCATAGCCGTTTCATTTACCGGCACCGATTCCAAGAAAGGTTTAAGGCGTTAACCATTTACCTTAAAGTCATTTCTATTCTTGGTGCCACTGATCTCAACTGCACCGTGTGGAAACACGGTTTTCACAACGAATGGCCCAGCCTATCTTGATTTCAATTTTCCTGGAAAAGATGAAGCCTAGAATTATAGAGTAAGACTTTTTGTCTAGGGACAATGGTTTTTCTTATGATGTGTTTATCATGAAAAATCTTAACTCTATCTTTAGTGATCCTAGCATTTTCATAGGCCTCATTTCTTAACTCCTCTAATTCGGAAATTTGTAACTTCTGAAGGTCACCGGCCTTAGTCAAGTCGAAATTCAACTGCTTGATTGCCCATAAGGCCCGGTGCTCTAACTCAACGGGCAGGTGACAAGCTTTACGATAGACTAACCTATAAGGAGACATTCCTAGAATCGTCTTGAAAGCGGCCCTATAGACCCATAGGGCATCTATAAGTTTGATGGACCAATCTTTCCAGTTTTGGTTCACAGTTTTCTCCAAGATAAGCTTGACTTGTCTATTGGAAACCTCAACCTGCCCACTGGTTTGAGGATGATAAGATGTGGACAACTTGTGAGTTATGGCATACTTTTGCATAAGAGCTTCAAAGGATCTATTGCAAAAGTGAGTGCCATTATCACTGATGATAGCACGAGGGGTTCCGAAGCGTGAAAAAATGTTCTCTTTCAAAAACTTTATGACAACTTTGCTATCATTAGTTTTACAAGGAATGGCTTCTACCCACTTGGACACATAATTCACAGCAACCAATATGTATTGGTTTCCGAATGAATTAGGAAATGGATCCATAAAGTCGATGCCCCAAACATCAAAAAGTTCTATTTCTAGAATTGGGTTGAGGGGCATCATATTTTGTTTTTAGATCCTTCCTACCATTTGGCATCTAGGGCACGTCTTGCAAAATTCATAAGCGTCCTTGAACAAAGTGGGCCAATAGAACCCGCTTTGTAGTACTTTTTCAGCAGTCTTGCGGGGACCAAAGTGTCCACCACATGCAAGTTTGTGACAAAAAGATAGAACACTCTTAACCTCCTCATCGGGAATGCATCTCCTAATAATTTGGTCAGAACAGTACTTAAAAAGATATGGTTCCTCCCAAAAGAAATACCGGACTTGGGATAAGAACTGGTATATATCGTTTTTGGACCAATAAGACGGAGTTTGGTTTGTGACTAAGTAATTCACTATATCAGCAAATCAAGGTTCCCTAGAGATAGCTAAGAGATTTTCATCAGGAAAATCCTCATTTATGGGTAATTCGTTCATGGAGAATTAGGGTTCCGTGAGAGATGGTCAGCAACGACATTTTCTACGCCTTTTTTTATCTCGAATCTCAAGATCGAATTCTTGAAGAAGGAGGATCCAACGAATGAGTCGGGCCTTGGCATCCTTCTTCATCATGAGGTACCTAAGCGCAAAATGATCGGTGAAAATGGTGATTTTGGACCCTAGTAAGTAGGGACGAAATTTCTCTAAGGCAAACACTACTGCCAAGAATTCCTTCTCAGTCGTAGGGCCTGTTTGGTTATCGTAACTGGCCGTAATTTGTAAGTCGTAATTGGTAAAGTCTTTTACAGTTGTAAATGAGTTACATGCATGTAAGCTTTATGGTGTTTGGTTGGTAATTTAAAATTGTAAGTGAAAAAGTGTATTGTGCTTTACGGTGTTTGGTTGTCGTAATGTGTAAATCGTAAGTGGAAAAGTTGACCACAAAATTAACTATTTGGTGATTTAAAATTTTTTAATATTTCAAATAAATATTAAAAGTGCTAAATATTAAAAAAATTTAATATTAACATAAAAAATAATACAAATTTGCATAACCACAAATTAACTGTAACTTGGGCTGTAAGTGAGTGGTAATTAGGTTGCAAGTGAGTGGTAATCGGGTTGTGTAAGTCTTTTATGAAATACGGTCCAAACAAACGCCGTAGTTGTAATTGGGTTGTAACTCATTTATGAATTACATACTTTTACGTGAAACAAACGGCCCCGTAGTGTAGTTCAATTGAGCATCGTTGAGATCCTACTAGAGTAGTAAATCACATGCTGCTTGTTATCAATGCGTTGTCCTAGGACAGTGCCTATGACAAAGTCGGAAGCATCGCACATGATTTTGAACGGCTTAGACCAATCCGGAGCATATATGATTGGTGCAGAAATAAGCTCTCTCTTAGCTTCTCCCAAGAATTCATGCATTCAGTATCAAAAGTGAAGGACACATCCTTAGCTAACAGATTAGTCAAGGGCCTAGCAATTTTGCTAAAATCCTTGAAAAATCTTCGGTAGAAACCAGCGTGTCCTAAGAAGGATCTAATGTCCTTAACGCATTTAGGCATGGGAAGCTTAGCAATAACCTCAATTTTAGCTCTGTCCACTTCAATTCCTTTCTTGGAAATTTCATGACCCAAGACAATTCCATGTTTTACCATGAAGTGGCATTTCTCCCAATTCAGTGTCAGATTTTTCTCAGCACAACGTTGGAGGACAAATTCTAAATGGTGGAGACATTGAGTGAATGAATCTCCGTAGATGGAGAAATCATCCATAAAGATCTCTAAGAATCGTTCTACCATATCAGAGAAAAAGACTCAACATGCAACGTTAAAATGTTGCTGGGGCATTGCATAAGCCGAAAGGCATTCGACGATAAGCAAATGTCCCAAATGGACATGTGAACGTAGTCTTTTTCTTGGTCCTCAGGAGCAATAGGGATCTGATTGTACCCCGAGTAACCGTCCAAGAAACAGTAATACTCGTGACCGCCAAACGTTCAAGCATTTAATCAATGAAGGGAAGTGGAAAATGGTCCTTAGAGTTGCAGCATTAAGCTTCCTATAGTCGATGCAAACTCGGATCTTCGTGGGAAGTCGAGTTTGGACCAATTCTTTGTTCTCGTTTTTCACTACGGTGAAACCAGATTTCTTTGGAACCGCGTGGACAGGACTGACCCATTGGCTATCAGAAATGGGATAAATTATCCCATTGTCTAAGAGTTTTACAATTTCAGTATGAACAGCCTCTTTCATTATAGGGTTTAACCTACGCTACAGGTCTCTTTTAGGTGTGGCATCTTCATTGAGATGAATGCGATGTTGAACGATGTCGGACTTAATCCCTTTATATCAGTCATAGTCCAACCAATGGCTTCCCTATGTTTTCTTAGAATTGCTTTAAGATCTTTTTCTTCCCCGTCATTTAAATGGGAGGCAATGATGACAGGAAAGGTCTCTTGTTTGTCTAGATAGACGTACTTGAGACGCGCAGGTAAGGCTTTCAATTCTAAGGAAGAGGAAGGCTAGTTGGAAGGACTAGTCAAATTTGTTGGCTCCATTATTGGTTAAATAGGGTTCGAGGCCCAATTCACATCAGAATCTACAACCTGATCAAGATTAAAGTCGTCAGACTCTAACCCGAAGTCACACTCAGTTTCTAGTTCCAATTCTTCCCTATGTTCACTTGTTAAGTTCTCAATTAGGTTGACTTCAAATGTTTGGTTCTCAAGATCACGGGGTTGTTTTCCTAGATTGTAGACATTGACTTCTCTAGTCATGTCTCCAAAGGTTAACCTCATGGACCCAATCCTACAATTGATGATGGCATTGGCAGTAGCAAGGAATGGTCGCCCTAGGATAACAGATGTTTGAGCCCTATGATTGGAGTTAGGACACAGGTTGTGTCTCCAGAACTATGAAATCGACAGGGTAAATAAACTCTCCTATCCAGATCAGGACATCATTAATCTCCCCTTTTGAAACTTTTACTGAACGGTCAGCTAGTTGGATAGTGACTCGAGTTAGACTAAGATCGCCCAACCCGAGTTGTTGATAAACTGAGAATGGAAGCAAGTTGATACTTGCCCCCAAGTCAAGAAGTGCACGACTAATCTCGGCTTGTCCTATTGTGCAGACAATGGTGGGACTACCTGGATCCTTGTACTTGACAGGGATCGGACCCGATAGTAGCTCACTAATGTTAGTGGCTAAGAAGACCTTTTTTGGTACATTAGTCTTTCTCTTCTTGGTGCACATGTCCTTAAGAAACTTAGCATAGAAGGGGACTTGTTGGATGGCATCAAGAAGTGGCACATTTATCTTCACTTGATTAAATATCTCAATTATCTTGTCCATGTGTGGATTTTGCTTGTTGTTTTTCAGCCTATTAGAAAATGGTACTATAGGCTGGTGCACCTGACTGGTTGACTTATCTTTTTCAGATTCGTCAGAATTGGAAGGATTTGGATTAGATGAGGTGGACGCTTGATTGTGGTTGTGCTGAATGGGATTGGTTGGCGTTGACACTTGATTATCAACTCTCTTTCCTGACCTCAATGTATGAAAGCATTACATTGATTTAATGAATGATCCTCAACCAAATGAGCTTGTTGAGAATTCCTCGGATTGGTTATTGGCTGACTAGGCAGGGTATCCTTCTGTCTCTCATTCTGTGGAGTGGCTAGTTGGCTCATTTGAACCTCTAACCTCTGTATAGTTTGCATGAGAGAATCTTAGTTTTTCATGTATCTTTTCATATTTTTTTCAAAGTCAGTCATTCTCCTTTTTAGTTAAGGATTCTGGAGGAGGATTGTGGAGCTTGGTTGGGAAAGTTTTGTTGATAGTTTGAAAAGTTAGGTGGATGGTTGGGAGAATTATTATGGAAATTGGAAAAGTTGGGTTGATGATTGGAAGAATTATTGCAATGATGGAAGTGGCTAGCATGATTTGATCGTGAATGGTCATTGTTATTTAGCTCCATGAGAAATTAGGGTGATTTCTCCAGCCAGGATTGTACGTTGGTACGTAAGGATTATTGTTTGGCCTTGAAAAGGCCGCATTCATCGGTTCATGGAATTGTTGCTGAGCCTGAAACACAGGGCACTCCTCGAACACATGATTCATGGCTTGACAGTAAGTGCAGCCCGGAGTTGGAGATTGGTTTGGGCTGACTTGATTGACTGGACTTGGTTCCTTCGTTTCTACAGCTTTCAGTCTTCTTGCTAGATTAGCTAACTTAGCCTCATTAGCGATGGATGATTAGATCGAATGGAGACCTCCTTTTGAAGAGATGGAGTTTGGATTCCAGAGGTCTCACTAGTAGGTTCCCATTGGATGGTCTTTTCAGCTAGGTTTTCATACAAATCCCATCCTTCATTTTCATCCTTCTGCAAGAATCCCCCTTGGCACATACTTTCTAAGAGGGTTTTGGTAGAATAGTCTAAACCTCATAAAGAATTTGGCATTGTCGCCATTTCTCTATTCCATGATGTGGACATTAGACAAGGAGGTCTTTAAAGCGTTCAAAGTACCTCCAGAACGGTTCACTCGGTTCTTGCTTGAATTGCATGATTGTCTTCCTAATGAGAGCGGTCTTATGAATTGGATAGAATTGTTTAAGAAGACCTTGATGAAACCATCTCAAGATGTGATAGAACCGACCGCTAAGCTGTAAAGCCATTTCTTTGCTAGGTCCTTAAGAGCGAAAGGGACAAATCTCAACCTAATAGCATCGTCTATAATGGTGTGGAGATTTTCATCATTAGACATACTTTCTCAAATTCTCTTATGAAGAAGTAAGCATCTTCGAACTCTAAACCATGAAACTTGGGGAGTGTGTTGATGAATTGAGGCTTGAGCTCAAAATTGTATTCACCAACTGATGGAAGTAGAATGCAAGATGGAAGTGAGATTCTAATGGGGTAGAACCTATCCTGCAATGATGTTGATTAAGCCATTACCGGATCTGGTCTTGGTTCAAACTTGGGTGGTGATGTGTTTCTAGTCAACCTAGATGAATTAGGGTCTCTTGACCACACTTGCAACACAAACACAATCACAATCACAAACAAGTTTACCAATAGTCAACAAGAGTAATCAACCAGGCCTAATCTAAGGTAACCTCGACCTAGACAACTCCTAACTAGTTGATTGTCCACAGGAGGTATAATGTAGACTTTGACCACAAACTAATCAGCCAGTCAGGGTAAGATTGGTGGGAGATTATCCGTCAAAGACGTTCCTTAATTAAGTAACCACCAACCTTCGGGCTTTCGGCCCTCAATCCCCTTCCTAGACACTGATTTGGCAGGAGTCAAATTCCAACACCTTCCCCCTTAGGATAATCTCCTAGTGAGTTCGAGATGTCCCTAAGGCCAATGTCTTTCAGATTTTACTTAGGCTTAGGTTGTGCGTGCTTGGAGATGGTTTGTGGGCTAAGGAAGGGTTATGACTTCCCCACCTTATCTTGAATTGTGTTTTGCCTTTAGAGTTAATTGTGCAGAGTGTGCAAGATATAGAAAAGTAGCATTCAAAGGCAAATATCACCCAAGAATGTTTCCTAAACTATATGCTATGCATACGTACCTTGTCTCCAGCTCTCTTCAACTGTAATTGTAAAATAAACGTAATTAGACAAATGCCTAGAATGCAAGTCTAAACGTTTTTTAAGCAATTAACAATCACTCAAATTACTGTTGGATTAAAATAGGGATGGTGGATAGCAGAAATAGCAAGAGTATAACGTACAAAACTTAATTTTTTGCGAGCAATATGTCCTGCAAAAAAGAGTTTTAGTAGTCCAATAAATTTTTAACTTTTGCAATGCAATTTCTTGAAATTCTGTTTCCTACCTTTGAGAGTAGGGGAACAGAATTTGCAAGTCTTCTCTTGTAAAGCTTGAATGCTAGATCTGAATCTTCAAGTCCCTGAAACACACACCAAACTTGTTAAAAAAATAAATACACCGTTCCCTCCCCAGCAACGGCGCCAAAAATTGATTGCTAAAATGAAAGAACAATCAAAGAGTTAAGAAATTACCGTGTAGCTTGTGGCTAACGGGTCGTGTCCACGAGGAGGAATGCGATGAAAGCTTTTCAGTGTTTCATTTAATAACAAAGAATTGTGCTCGTTTTTTAATTGAAAAGAGAATGGAAAGAAGGAGATGATTAAAAGAGAAATTGCAACTTTAGAGAAGGCTTTGGAGAAGGTGATTTAAAAAGCTCGAAAATTGTTTGGTTGATTATAATAAGGAAGAAAATCTGGGCTCACTATCTCACTACTCAACCGTTTATTCTTCTATTGAAATCCTTAGTGCCTCAACTTGATTATAGGCGAAACTTTAGATTGACTTTAGAAAGTTTAAAGTAAAGCATATAAGATAGTTGGAAAAGTTCACTCTTTTCTTTAAGAAACTGTTTTGAATCGAATGTTAAATCATCAAGCGCGAGAAGCAAGTATGGAATAAAAACAGTTCAAGAAACGTTCTTAAAAGAAGTAAGAGTTTAAAGATCCAAACCATCCTCATGTGCCTTCAAGAACACTTTCAAAAAGAAAGGCTTTAAGTTAGGCATGTATATGATTCATTGGGTCTTTTTCATGAAAATCAGAAAAGAAGAAGAATTGGAGAGAGGTACAATAGTGAGCCAAGAAAATGATTTAGCTACTCATGGGAAACAAGAAACAATGCAAGTAATTAAAGTAAAACATACCGTCAACTCGACTCTTGTATTGATGTCACTTCAATCTTCAAGTTACAAGCACTCAATTCCTCTCTCTCTCAAGTTTTTGTACTGAACTACAAATTGCAAAACGAAATACAACTTTTACACTATCTAACAAAGAGCCTAAATCCTTAAAGAAATAACAAAAATTCTAATCCTAGTCTTCGCCCTTTTTGCTCTGTTGAAACTGGTATTTATAGGGAAAAACCAAAAGGGGGATCCGGGAAGATTGGGGGAGCAAACGCTCCCCCAATGACACCACAAGGCCACGAAAATGCGGCTAGGGCCGCATTTCCGCGGTCGTGGTGCGGCCAGTTGGCCACACCCAGTTGGATAGCTCTCCTGATTTGGTGATTCTCCTGTATCTTCTTCTGGTTTTCTCGTTTCTGCTCCAGGAATTTGACAAAACAGCCTTTGATTGTTGGCTTCAACCGTTTGATTTGGGAGGATTCTTTTCAACCGGTTTTCAACCTCTCTGATATGCCAAGATTTTGCCCTGATTCCTTATTTCGAATTTATTCTGAATTAAATCAGAATTTGGTGGGCTTTTGGGCTTGTTTCTCATTCCTTTTAGCAATTGGGCCTACATTAAACAAAGAAGAAGAAGACTTGTTAATAGGATTTATTAGCTAAAAAGTATGATAAGGTGACAATGTATATGCGATATATGTAACTAATCAAGCGCGAAGCCCGCGTTTGGAGACCAAAATGCGAAGCTCAAAAGGCATGCGTTTCTAAAGCTTCACCACTTAAATGCGACGTTCAGCAGCGCGAGGTCGTTGCCTCTTCTCAGAGGCACAAGATCCGCGTCTCTACAACAGAATACGGAAGGTCCACGTTTCTCAAGTGTCGCTAGCCAGATGCGACAATCAGCAACGCAAGGTCCGCGTCTCTTCCCAGCAGAGGCACGAGACCCGCGTTTCAAAGCCAAAATGCGAGAGTCGCGTCCGTTCTATAGAACGTGAGCTCTATGTTTTTGAACCTTGTGTTTCAGAATTGCGAAGCAAGGATGGGTCTCAGAAGCTAAAAAGCCCTCGAAAACCCGAGGCTAATCTCTTTGATCCCCTTCTGACAGATCTATAAAGAAAAGGAGTGCTAATCAGATTGTTCCATCCTGTTCTTGTGAATGGCTCATCACAGCAATGCTCTCTGAATGTCGCTGAAGCTTACAGTCGGTATTCAGACGATTAACCTCAACCTCCCGAGCAGCCAAAAAGCATCATTCCCATAGAAAGAGAACATTCTCTGACACAGAGTATCCCGATATCACTGCAAATATGGCAGGTCCAAGTACTACGCCAAGCAGAGTAAGGAAAAACAACCGGTAGTAAGTTTTGATGAGTCTGATGATGAACCAAAAGGAGTGTACTGTCATACCCGCACTCGAACTGGCGTAGTAGCCCCAGTTAACTACAGTGCCCTAGCCTGGGGCATTGAAGTAAGTGAATCACACTCTGCTATCGCGAAATCACAGGCCTCGAACTCTTTTGCAGAGAAGAAAGTCTTTGCTTATATGGCAAACACTCCCGAGGAGACGACCAGGCACTTAGAATAACAAGCCCAGGTCTAGAGGGAACAATCGATATTGTAGGTCTATAAACAAGCAACACAAACACTAGAGGGGGGTGAATAGTGTTTATAAATTTTTAAATAAAACTACTAGCAGGAAAGTAAAAATTCACAGAATAAAACTTAGAAAATGTAAACGCAAAGACAAGAGATTTTATCCTGGTTTGGTCCTTGTGACCTACGTCCAGTCCCTAAGCAATCCGCTTGAGATTTTCCTTTTTCTGATTTGGATACACCCAAAATCAACACCTGTACAGCACTTGACAAAACACCCTTTGCCCAATGTGTACAACTCCTCTTACACCAAAAGACAACAACACCTTGTACAACTTCTCTTCTACACCAAGAAGACGCTCTTGTACAATACTTTACTTTGAGTGATTACAATTAATCCTATAAGCCTTGAATCTGTATGTGATTGTGGATAAGGTCTCTTATAGGTGGACTTTTCAGATTTCTTCACAATGGAGTTGGAATTGCTGAAGAACAGAAAGTAGAAGCAAGTTTTCAGACAAACAAAATTTTTAACAGAGTTTTTTGGCAGAAAACTTGTGTTTTTAATTAGTGAATTGATCCCAGGATAACATCCCTATTTATAGGTGAAATCTATAGTCAGTTAGGGAAGTTATCAATTTAAATTTGAAATTTAAAACGTTAGATAAAACACCAGAAATCAGTAACTGTTTAACAGTCAGAAACCACTATTAGTCGACTAGGGTATGGAGGTTAGTCGACTAGAAGAACAATTTTTACCATTGTTAGTCGACTAATATAGGAGGCAAGTCGACTATATCAAGACTGATACGAATAACAAGTTTCTAGAAATTGTAATCAGTCGACCAGCAGAACAAGATTATTCGACAATAGAATGGGTTAGTCGACTAGGGTTAAGAGGTAAGTCAACTAAAACTGCTAAATAGATATCAAACAGAGAGCAGAATATTTTTTGTGAAAGGCCTTAGTCGACTGTATAATGATCAAGTCGACTAGGGGATAGGTTAGTCGACTATAGTTGGGTATAAGTCGACTATAGGACTATTGTGTGTGTGATCAAGGCTTTTAAGAAAAATTCTAAAAATATACAAAAATAGTCAAATACTTCATATGAGTTTGAGCAATCAAAACTCTATATAAGCACTTGAGATAGAGCTCCAAATGCATCTGTATCACTTTGTTATCCATCATCAAAATCTTTCAATCTGTAGGCTTCAACATTCTCCTCCTTTTTAATGATGACGACCTGTGCATGAAAACTCCCCCTGTAGAGAAACTCTCCCTATAGTGAACAGGTTATAACAAATAGATATATAACAAGTGTTCTTGTTCTCCCCTGCAAGAGTCATAAAATATTATATAACAAATAGATATCTTGAAGCATATCACAACACACATATCACAACACATATATAGCACAGAGATATAACATAAACTTCTCCCCCTTTGTCATTAACAAAAAGAGAAATAGCATAGATCATAAAGAGACACATTAACAACCAGCGTTTTTATAACAAAACAGAAAATGTCAAGTAGTACAATAGAAAAGTACAAGAGTCATAAGTCATAATAAAATGCGAGAAACTCCAAAAAACACAAAAAGCAAAGCCAACTCCATATGCATCAAATGTTGGATCCGGGAGGAGATGGTTGTGGAAACGGGTCTTGAGGAGATCCAGAATTTCCTTTTGAGTTGTTTAAAATTACTCCATCTTCAGTTGCATACTCATAAAATGTTCCATCAGTAAAGATTGATTTGAGAGCAATGCATCCTGAGAGTCCATTATAGATTGTTGTTGGGATTGTAGAGTCATGATTTCAGCAGAGATAGAGTTGTAGAAAGTGTCGTGATAGGAAGGAGGTAGTTGAGAGGAAGGAGGTTCAGTGAATGGAGGTTGAGTGGAGGAGGAAGGAACCTGAGTTGAACTTTGTGGAGGAGGAGAGGGTGGATGTTGAGGTTGTGGTGGAGGGTAAGGAAAGTCATGAAGTTTCATACGATGAAGTACGACACGATCAAAAGGCTCGAAAACTTTGACAACACTCATTTCGGAAGCAAGATCTATTTGAAATTTCTGAAATACATGAGATAAAAAGGCTCCATATGATAAGAAGGAAGTATAGTCCTTAACAAGAGTATCAAAGATTATCTTTACCCAGTTCACTTCTAGCCCAGCCATGATGGCATAGACACACGTAGCTAAATCACGAGAAAAATAGTTATAACTCTCAATTTTTGGGCATATGTTATAGGCAAGGATACGACCAATTTGACGAGGAATAGTAGGTTTTCAATTTATTGTTAGACATTGGTAGTCCTTGACCTGGAAGAAACATATTTGATAAGACCTCAGCATCATCCATATCAATGTCATTAATAGATAGGCCATGATATGGAATAGAAAGAATACGACTTAAGAATTTTGGGGATAACTTGATATTCACACCTTTAACCAGAGAATAGATGTGAACATTATCATCATTGTCTTCATAGGCTAAGTTTGTATAAAACAGGTGGATTAAGAAGGGATAATATCCTTGTCTTGATTCAGTAGAAAACATAGTATAAAATCATAATTTTGAAGGTAAGAGACAATATCATAGTCATTAAAGTCTTCATACTTAACAAATCTACCAGGTAAGATTTCTAATGAAAAAATTCTTAAGAAATCATCTTCTAGGGTAGGATTTTTAAGAAAAGCCCTAAAATCAGTTTGAGATGAGGAAGAAGATGGTGTAAATTTAGATTTCGTAGACCTAGACATGATTAGAACTGAAATTAAAGGTAGCGAAAGCAAGAATTGGAAGTATACTACAGAGATTGGAACGAAATTACCAAGAAATTGAAGGAAGTGGGAATGGGTTCTCTGCTGGTGTGCTAAAGACTGTAGTTGACTTTCTTGCGGCTGGAGAGAGGAACCAGGGGTAAAACAAGGGTTTTTATGAGGGGAAAGGGTAGAAAAGAGAAGTAAATACCAGACCAATGGTTAGGATAAAAAATAGAGCGAGATCGGATCCAAATTTAATTATATTGGTCTGGTTCGAACGTAAAATATCCAATAACAGAACACAGATTTTGACAAGGTTAGTCGACTCGTGTTTTGACTAATCGACTAATCCACCTTTTAGTCGACTAGTTGGTCGATATAGTCGACTAACTCTTAATAGCTCAAAATACTCATGTTTTTGCTTGATGCAATTAGTCGACTGGTACACTGTTAAGTCGACTAGTAACTTATCAAGTCGATTATAGACTTTGATAAGTTGACTAATAATTGAAAAAATGCCTTAAAAAAATTCTGAAAAAATATTTAAAGATCAAAAATATTGCAAATACCCAATATCTTTGAAATCTCATAAAAATATCTTCTTTAAGAGGTTTTGTAAAAAGATCTGCAATTTGATAATCAGTTGATATATAATTTATAGAAATATCACCTTTTAAAGCATGATCACGTAAAAAATGATGTCTAATATCAATATGCTTTATACGTGAATGATGAATTGAATTTTTAGATAAGTTAATAATACTGGTATTATCACACATAATAGGTGAATTTGTGATAGCATGCCATAATCAAATAAGTTTGTTTCATCCATAAAATCTGATCACATGCAACACTAGCAACGATATATTCTGCTTCGGTAATTGATATATTCTGCTTCAGTTGTTGATAATGATACAAATTTTGCTTTTTACTGAACAATGATACTAGTGAATGTCCCAAAAAGTGACAAGTACCACTAGTACTCTTCCGATCAGATTTATATCCAGCAAAATCAGCATCACTATGTGATAGTAAATCAAATGTCCTTGATTTCAGATAAAATAAGCCATAGTTGATTTATTATTAATATATCGAAGCATCCTTTTCACTGCTTTAAGATGTGATTCCTTAGGATTTGATTGATATCTAGTACATAAGAAAACACTAAACATAATATCAGGTGTACTTGAAGTAATATATAGTAAAGAACCAATCATACCTCGATATAGTTTTTGATCAACATTCTTACCATTTTCATCTTTGTCTAGGAAAGTAGTAATACTCATAGGAGTATTTTTACGACCAGAATTTTCCATACCAATCTTTTCAAAAGTTCCTTTGCATACTTGCACTGGGAAATGAAGATTCATCATTCATTTGCTTTATTTGCAGACCAAGAAAGTAAGTAAGTTCACCCATGTGGCTCATCTCGAATTCACTCTGCATAGTCTTAGAAAATTTTCGACAAAGATTATCGTTAATAGATCCAAATAAAATATCACCAACATATATTTAAATAATTAAGATATCTTTATTAACGTATTTAATAAAAAGAGTTGTATCTGCTCTTCCCATCTTAAAACTAGAATTTAAAAGAAAACTTTTTAATCTATCATACCAAGCACGGTGCTTGTTTTAAACCATATAAAGCTTTCTTAAATTTAAAAACATGGTTTGAAAATTTTTCATGTTCAAACCTAGAGGTTGTTCAACATAAATAGTTCTTTAATAAAACTATTTAAAAAGGCACTTTTAACATCTATTTGATAAAATTTGAAATTCATAAAGCAAGCAAAAGCAAGTAAAATACGAATTGATTCAAGCCTAGCTACTGGTGCATAAGTTTCATCAAAATTAATATCTTCTTCTTGATTGTATCCTTGTGCTACTAACCTTACTTTGTTCTTAATAACTTGACCTGATTCGTCAAGTTTTTATTAAAGACTCACTGGTACCGATGACTGGAAGATCAGTAGGACGTTGTACAAGATCCCAAACATCATTTTTGACAAATTGATTCAATTTTTCTTGCATTGTAATAGTTTAAAAATCATCTGCACATGCTTCTTTGATATTCTTTGATTCAATGAGTGATATGAAAGCAATTTGTGTCATATAGTTCAACTTGGATCTTGTCTGAACGCCTTGATTTATATCTCCAATAATCAAATCATGTGGATGCTTCCTTACTTCAACATATGCTTTAGGTAACTCAGTAGGAGTCTCATCAATGTTAGAAATGTTAGTATCATCAGAAGATATAATAGTATTATCAATAGGAGTATCTATGATATCATCATCATCATGTGAAAAAGTATTTGAAATAGGTTTAGTCAAAGATTCATCAAATTTAACATGTAATGATTCTTCAATAGTAAATGTTTTCTTATTAAATATTCTATATGCTTTACTTTGAGTAGAATATCCAACAAAAATACCTTCATTGGATCTAGCATCAAATTTATCTAAAACATCTCTTACATTTAAGATAAAACATTTACATCCAAAAATCTTGAATATGAAACTTTTGGAATTCTGTTATAAAATAATTCATAAGTTATTTTGTTTAAAATAGGTCGAATAAGCACACGATTTAAAACATAACATGCAATAGCAACAGTTTCAGCTCAAAAATATTTTGGTAAATGACTATCCATAAGCATAGTTCTAGCACATTGTTGCAAAGTCTTATTCTTTCTCTTCACAATACCATTTTGAGGAGATGCTATAGGAAATGCAAAGTTATGTGTAATACCATACTTATCACAGAAATTTACAAAAGATTCATTTTCAAATTCTCCTCCATGATCACTTCGAATAGTGACTATGTTTAAGACTTTTGATTTTTGATTCTTTTACAAAAACGTGAAAACTCATTAAAAGTATCATTTTTATTTTTTTTAGAAAAATTACCCATGAAAAACGTGAATAATCATCAACAATAATAAAAACATACTACTTTTTTTTAAAGAAGCAACACGAGTGGGCCAAATAAATCCAAATGCAACAGTTCTAAAGGTCTATTAGTAGAAACTAAATCTTTAGATTTAAAAGATGATTTAACTTGTTTCCTAATTGACAAAAATCACAAAAATAATCCTTTTTAAAAGCTATTTTTGGAAGACCTTTAACTAAATCAAATTTGAAATCTTAGAAATTATTTTCATATTCAAATGAAAAATTCTTTTACGCCATAAAAAATAATCATTATTAGTAGCAAGTAAACATAAGTTATCATTTGATGATATACAAGTTATTGATAACTCATAAATATTATTGTTACGAAAACATTTAAACAGAATATCTTTCATGTTAGTATCATATATAAGACATGCATTTTTTTCAAAAATAATTTTATAACCCTTACCACATAATTGACTAATACTTAATAGATTGTGTTTTAAACCTCTTACTAAAAGAACATTTTCAATAAGGGATTTCAAAATGTTGCCAACCATACCAATACCAATAACATTTCCTTTGTTATTGTCTCTAAATATTACCGTACCTGCCTTTTTGATTTAAATGGAAGACAGTTGTTGAATGTGTCCGGTCACATGTTTGGAACAATCACTATCAAGTATCCACTTTTCTTTATAAGGTACCTATAAGATAAAACATTTCGTATGGTACCCATCATGACAGGGTCCGAAAAGATTAGCCTTTAGGAACCCAAATCCAATTGGAATTTGGTTTTCCATTTGTTAGTATAAACATAATTAAAAGAATTACGCACATCATGTATATAAGATGCAATATAAGCATTTTTATCAACATTATTTAGATTTTTAGGAATCCATATATATTTGTTCCTAATTCTTTTTGAAATAGTATTAGTATTTCTTTTCACAAAAGAATTATATGGATTATTATTATAAAAATGTGTAGATTTTACAAAATTAGATTTTGAAAATCCAAGACCAACATGTGTAGGTTTGTAAATCTTATCTTTTGAAAATTCAAGATCAAAATGATTATTTAACATCTTTTGATAAGACAATAGATCATTTAAATTTTCTTTTCCTTTATTAAATGTTGTCACATTTTTCAAAATTTCTTCATACTTAATTTGAATTTAGTCATTTCTTTTCTAAAATAGTAATTCTAGAATTTAAAGAAAAAATTTCCTTTTTAAGCATAGAATTCTTTTTTAAGAAATTCTCATTATCCTTTTTAAAGATGAAATAACTTTTTCAAAATCATCTTTTGAGAATTTAAAGAAGATATTTGAGAAACATAAATTAAATTTTCATTGTTGAGTCTTTCATTTTCCTTTGTTAAAACTTTATTATTCATCTTTTAATTTTTTAAATCATTATAAAGTTCATTAAATGCTTCTAATAATTCATCATCTTGTACCTCATCTTCTTGAGCCATGAAGTAGATAGTGGTAGTTTTAGTGGCTTCTTCTTTGTCAGAGGAAGATGAATCGCTATCAACCCAAGTTGCTTCGAAGGCTTTCTTATTCTTGTTGAACGTATTGAAATTCTTGAAATTTTTTTTGATTTCATCAATGGGTAATCCTTCTTTATGTGACCTGGTTTGTTACACTTGAAACAAATAGGATAATCATTAGTATCTTTATTCTTTTTAAACTTACCTTGTTTTAAGAACCTTTTAAATTTTGTTGAAAGCATCGCCATCTCCTCTTCATCGTCATCTGAATTTTTCATATCTGAGGATGTATGGAAGGCAAGTACTTTCTTCTTTTATTGAAGTTGTTGTTCATCCTTGTTTCTATCTTCGAGTTGCACTTCATATGCCATTACATTACCAATAAGGTTTTCTAATGACATTGTTGAGAGATAATTTGCTTCTTCTATTGCAGTAGTTTACTTTTCCCAATCTGACGTGAGTGCACGAAGGATCTTTCTGACTTTTCAACTTGAGTGTACTCCTTTCCAAGGGCTACTAAGGAATTTGTAATGTTGGTAAACCTTGTAACCATTTCTGCAGTGGTTTCGTTCTCCTTCATTTGGAGAGTTCAAACCTGTGAACAAGAATAGAAATTTTAGACTCTTTAACCTTATTTGTACCTTCATGTGTTACTTGTAAGATTTGCCATATTGATTTGCAGATTTGGCCGTTGACACGCGATTAAATCTTCTTTGTTCAAGGCACAGTAGAGCGCGTTCATTACTTTGACATCAAGGTTGACAGATTTCTTTTATTCTTCACTCCAAGCATCATAATTGGTTGTAGGTTTGGTGTATGGTGCTTCACTATATTCCATAGTTCATAGTTGAGTGACTGCAAGTAGATCTTCATTCTACACTTTCACTAGTTGTACTTCGATCCATGAATAATGGTGGACGTTGTGTAGAATGTCCTTCTTTGAATTACGATGAAGGGAATTCTATGGCCATCCTTTCTCTGATACCAAGTGTAGGGTCTGTAAACAAGCAACACAAATACTAGAGGGGGATGAATAGTGTTTATAAATTTTTAAATAAAACTACTTGTAGGGAAGTAAAAATTCACAGAATAAAACTTAGAAATTGCAAACGCAAAGACAAGAGATTTTTCTTTTCCTGATTTGGATACACCCAAAACAACACCTGTCACCACTTGACAAAACACCCTTTGCCAAATGTGTACAGCTCCTCTTACACCAAGAAGACAACAACACCTTGTACAACTTCTCTTCTATACCAAGATGACGCTCTTGTACAATACTTCTCTTTGAGTGATTACAATCAATTCTATAAGCCTTGAATCTGTATGTGATTGTGGACAAGGTCTCTTATAGGTGGACTTTTCAGAATTCTTCACAATGGAGTAAGAATTGGTGAATAACAGAAAGTAGAAACAAGTTTTCAGATAAACATAATTTTTAATAGAGTTTTTGCGCAGAAAACTTGTGTTTTTCATTGGTGAATTGATCCTAGAACAACATCCCTATTTATAGGTGAAATCTATAGTCAGTTAGGAAAGTTATCAATCCAAATTTGAAATTTACAACGTTGGATAAAACACCAGAAATCAGTAACTGTTTAACAGTAAGAAACCACTATTAGTCGACTACGGTATGGACGTTAGTCGAGTAGAAGAACAATTTTTGCCATTGTTAGTTGACTAATATAGAAGGCAAGTCGACTATATCAAGACTGATACGGATAACAAGTTTATGAAAACTGTAATTAGTCGACCAGCAGAACAAGATTAGTCGACTACAGAATGGGTTAGTCGACTGCGGTCAAGAGGTAAGTCGACTAATACTGCTAAACAGATATCAAACAGAGAGTAGAATATTTTTTGTGAAAGGCCTTAGTCGACTGTATAATGGAGCAAGTCGACTAGGTGATAGGTTAGTCGACTATAGTTGGGTATAAGTCGACTATAGGACTATTGTATGTGTGATCAAGGCTTTTAACAAAAATTTAAAAATACATAAAAATAGTCAAATGCTTCATATGAGTTTGAGCAACCAGAACTCTGTATAAATGCTTAAGATAGAGCTCTAAATGCATCTGTATCACGTTGTTATCCATCATCAAAATGTTTCAATCTGTAGGCTTCAACAGATATGATTCGCGCCCAACAAGAATCTATCGATACCCTCAAGCAGATGCTTGCACAATTGCTTGAGGATAAGAAAAAGTCGAAGGCCAAAACTTCTTCTAAGAAGTCTAAATGCAAGCGAAAAAAGGGGGGAGCTCATCTTTTGTGCATATAGAGGAGAAGGAACAGTCCAACTCTAAGTCGTCTAAGTCTTCATCTGAAGAGGGAGGCAATTTAGAGAATGGTGACACTCATTCTAAAAGAATGAATAAACTAGAGCAGCGCCTGGAATCCCTCACCAATCGGAAAGGCCTCAAAGAAGCAGGAGTGATCTGGCCATACATGACAGAATGGGATCTTATCCCGTATCCTCCCAAGTTCAAAGCTCCGACCCTATAGGCCTTTGACGGCAAAGGGTCACCGAACCAACATATCTACTACTTCAAGTCTCACACAAGGAACGTAGTAGCAAATGATGCCATCTTGGCACATTTGTTCAACGACACTTTGAAAGGACTTCCTTTGAATGGTTCATGAAACTCCCCGAGGACTCCATCAAGAACTAGGGTGATTTGGAGAAGGTTTTCCTTACACGCTTCTTTGAAGATGACTCAGAGGTTACCATGCCAACTCTCCTGGCAACAAAGAAACGAAGCGGAATATGGTGCTCCAATGTCCTAGCGGTGGACCCAGGCCACCCTGCTGGAAACATGCCGTCACAATTTGCAAACTTCGCTCCTAGCTCAGATAGGAATTGCTGAAAGCCGCATCTGGAAGCAGTTGGTCAAGTAAGGTGAATAAGTAGAAGAGATTGTCGCCAGGGTTAAGGCTGAAGAAAACAAGCCCAGACCCAAAAAATTGACATGGCGCACGTCAGAAGTATCTTTCCAGTCAAAAAGGAAGGATACATTGGCAACAGAGACAAAATCTCCCGTTAAATCTCAGCCGATAAGAGGGGGTGGTTCTTCAAGTTAGCCGCGCGCTAACAGGCAGTACTCCTTCAAAGACGAGCATGTCAATTCCTTGTTCAAGTTACTCAACAACAGCAACAGGTTGAAGCTTCCTGAAGCTAGACATCCTGAGGAGGTCGGCAAGACCGACAATCCCAGCTACTGCTTGTGTAATAGGATGTTGGGGCACCCTCTCAAGAGCTGTTACATCTTCAAAGACATTCTCCAAGTTTTGATTGATACAGAGGTGCTTAAACTCTGCCTAGAACAGAAGAAAGTGACGGCAAACAAAACGTCATTTCTTCAGTTCGGAGATCAACTTCCGACACTGGCCGGAGTAGTTTCCATCCTGAAAGGGGAACTATGAATGATCAATACAGATCCGCAACAGTAGCAAGAGAAAGGTCTCTTGTCTGTTGATAGGGGAAAACCGCGCACAAAAAGTGTATGTTTTGAAATCAAGAATTAAAGTGTGTGCTTTGGCTTCCTCGATACTTCCGTTATAGCATAGAGGCTAAAACGAGTCGAATCCACAAGGACGGGAGGCGATAGAAGCTTACTCGGTATATTTACATGTATGTTAACGGTTCTTTAATGTTTGAAAGAATGAAAAGAAAGGAAAACAAAGAATGGAAAAGAGAAGTATGGTGAAACACAAAGAAGTGGGAAACATAGAAAAGAATATATTTGTGATTTTGTTTTTATATCTAAAGCAAAGTGAAAAAGAAAGAAAACTCATGGCTACTAACTACTAATGGCTCCACTAATCATGCTATCCTCTTAGTGATAGTTGCCTCACATGTATCCTTGGCAATCACTAGTCCTTGGTTCAAGAGCGTTTCAAAGCATGACTCATGCGATAACTTTCATATCCAAACTCAACAAAATAAGTGCAAACTACACTTAAACTATCAAAACTAAATAAGAGTAAGTATGGAATAAAGTAATGTTAGCTTGTTAGAGAGTTAGGAGTTAGAGTGTTAGATCCAACATCATGAGCCATCAATGGCTCTTGCAAGAGCAAGGCCAAGTAGAGGCTATTTGATTTATGTGGATTATCATAAAAGAAGTTAGCAAGTTAGTGGTTAGTAGTTAGTTGCCATGAGAGAAAATTAGCTAAACATGTAAAAGAAATTAAAGAGAAGAAAACAAGGAGAGGTAAAGATAGCACATTTCATAGATTGCCACCTTCTATTGCAAGCACTCTTGTTTTTCACTCATGTACCACTTTCTCTCCTATTACAAGATCTAAAAGAAAATGAAAAATACAAAGAGGAAGAAGAAGAACTAACCTAAACTAAAACTAAACTACAACATGGAGAAGAAAACTACCCTAAAACTATACTACTCTCTATATCTCCTCTCTGAAAAACCCCAGGGGGTATTTATAGGCACCAGGGGAAATGGAGGTTAGGGGGCAAACCCTGGCCCAAAGTTCGGGCGTGGTCGCGCCCATATGGCAGCGAAAACGCGGCAAAATCCACATTTTCACGGCTCTTCTAGTGCCGCGCGTGTGGCGCTTTCTGTCGCGCGCTGTCCCGTCTATCTCCTTTAGCTGTAGGTCCCGATTTCTGATTTTTGGCCCCTGGTTTTGACGAATCAGCTCCCCAAAGTCAATGACAATATTTTAGGTCTTTAATCACCCATTAAATGGTGATTTAGGGTCTTCTTCTTCATTGCACACCATGGACCTAGAAACATGCAAGAGAGGTGTTATTAACAGAATTTAATATTAAATAAATGTGAAGATGTGGTATGAAATATGCAGTTTTAGAGACTAATCACACTCCCACACTTATCTTTTGCTCGTCCCGAGCAAAACAAAAAACTAAAGAAATTATTACATCACTTTCGCAGGTGACACGGTTGCACTAAGCATGTGCAACAAGCCGTTAAACCTCTAAGTTTCCCCTAGAGAAGGAGTTTTGTCTCCCGAGGGTTTCAGCGGATTACACCCACAAAATCCATAAAGAAAGAAATCAAATGTTAGTATTTTGAAAACATATTTTGAAATAAAGAAAAGTGTTGAAGTATTTTTGCGAAAATATAAGTGATCCAAGGTCAGAGGTTAACCATAAATTGTTCTTCCATAAGCTAAGTCAAAAAAAAAAATCTTATTATAAAATAAATATAAGAATTTAAAGTTGAATTGATTATTTGATCTTTCATAAAACTCTTAGAAAAATATACACTTCATGAACTATGAAGATTTTTGGGATATCGACTCAAACTTTCATGTCATTGATTTTTGTATATTTATTTTTTTCTCTTTTTTTCTTTTTTTCTTCCCTTAGTTTTCTTAGGCTTTCTTATTTACCCGGGTAGTGAGCCTTTAGCCGATGACTCCCAAACCAGATGATCTTAAGGCACCAGATGAGAAAACATCCCTCGGACTTAAGGACTCGAGTAAATAAGGCCACAAAACTAAAGGAGATTATTTTATTTTTGTCCACCATTTTAGGTGTGAATAATCATGCTTCCTGAGGCATAATTACCCAACTTCACTAAGTGGTTTTTATTATCATTATATATATATATATATATATATATATATATTTTTATGACATTTTCAGTCTTTGTTTCAATACCTAAAATTGTGTGCGAAGTGCATAAATCTAAGGTAAAAAATTCAAGATCAAATTATCTTTCCAATCTTACTTTCTTAACCTAAATTTAAACAAGATCTATTATTTTTACTCGGTTTAAAATTTCATAATTTTAGGCTTTCCTAATTCCTAAGATAATCTTAATTTTCTTAAAATAGATCAAAACTATTTCTGTTATTTCAAAAAGTTTTGTAAAAAGAAAAGAAAAGATTTTTTTGTTTATATAAAAGAAAAATTTTAAAATCTCCTAAAAGAAGTGTAAAAGAAAGAAAATGTAAAACTACCTATGTTAGTAAACCCTCCCTCACACTTATCTCGTGCATTGTCCTCAATGCATCGTGAATGTGTATATACATGAAACAAATGGAGAGGGAAGGAAAACTATCACATGGTGGTGGCTCCGGTGGTGGTCTGACTGGGCCAAGTATTGCTACCTAATCAAGATAACGTGGTGGCTCATGGAATCCACCTTTATTGACCTCTCTTTTATTAACATATTTACAATCTCTAATTTTAATAGGACCATGCAAGATCATATCATGAAAATTATTTCCTTTACATGACCAATCTTGAAAGATCATTACTGAGTCATTTGGGTCAATACCTTGGTCCAACAATAGAATATGGTCTTGTGGAATGGATGATTTGGATTTTGAAATTAAGAGTTCAGGAACCAATAATAACATAGGAAAATCAACATTAGGTTCGAAAGTCGGTTTAGGTTCAAGAGTTGAGTCCAAATCAAAGAATTTAAGTTCACATTCTATTCCCATCAATGAAGTGTGACAATCCAAAAAAGAAGCGGTTCAATCTCAAAATCAATGGATATAGGAATTAATGTTGGCTCAGGCAATGGATCCAAGTTGGATAAGGATGCCGGAGTCAACATAGATTCAATGATTGGAATTGAATCACAAAGTTGTGGGTCGGGTTCACATTCATATTCAAGTTCAATTTCATTGAAATGAAAACTTGCCAATTTGTCAATGGGTTGATATTGGTCAAATTCAAGGTTTTATGGTGAAATTGAATCTTGGTCAAAGTCTTCTTCCATGATTTTTGGTTTTTATCAACATGATTAGAAGTATTAGGAATAGTCAAAGATTTGGTAGGGAGAGTTTCCTTATTCCTACACTTGTTTTCCATTCGACTAAATCTAGCTTCTATCATATTAAAAGGATCACTTTGAAACTAAATCATGGATTCCGTACTTTTTCTAAGTCGGTATGTTCTTCTTACCGTGGGACATAGAAAATGGAGTAAGGATCTTGGATTTAAAAACTTTGATGGATTTCGAGTCCTCTAGATTTTGAATTTGTCGCTCGAGTACCTCTAAGGCTTCCATCCTCTTTTCCCAGTCAATTGGTTCTTCAAATGGTTGTTCGGGGAAAGGAGTATATGAAGCTGGATGTTGGTAAGGTGGTGGACCATAATACTCGGGGGAGTTGTATCCTTATTGACTCGGTGAAGAGTGGTGATGATTATTCCATTCTTGTTCATAGTATTGGGACTGGGGCACATATTGAGTCAGATAATCCCAATTTGGCATATGAGGTTAGTTCATTTTGTACATAGCCGGGTCAGAATTATCCGAGCCGAATGAGGTCAGGGTGAAATATTGATTCATATTTGAATGGAAAAAATTGTTGTTGTTGAAATCCATATAATGTTGGAACTTGCTTTTGATGAAGACATTTGTGAAGCCATATCATTTGGAGCTTTATCACAAGCCTATTCAAGAGTTCTTCATGATCAAGACTTCCCAAAGAGAGTTGCTAATGATATGTATTGTAATGGTCAATAGCATGTTAAAAGCCTTGACACACACACACACACACACATATCATAGCCTATTAGTCGACTTGTAACTTTCTATAGTCGACTTATACATAGTATAGTCGACTTGACCATTTCCCTAGTCGACTATCCTTGTGTCCTAAAAGATCCCAACTCTCTGTTTGTCTCTGTTAGTCGACTTAACAGAACACCTAGTCGACTAATAGACTTTTGTAGTCGACTTATAGCTTTCCCCTAGTCGACTAATACCTGGCATAGTCGACTTATAATCTAGTTGTGGTCGACTTGGTCCAGTTTTCAGAAACTTGTCATTTGAATTTATGATTTGTCACATATATTGCATTTATATTGTCACTTTACCACACTTGTTAGCTAATAAATTCTATTAATAAGTTTTCTTTTTCTTTGCTAAATGTAGGCCCAAATGCTTAAAGAAAGAAAGGAGAAACAAGCCCAAAAGCCCACCAAATTCTGAATTAATTCAGAATAAATTCGAAATGAAGAAATCTGGGCTAAATCTTGGCAAATCAAGTGGTTGAGAAAAATCCTCCCTGAATCGAGCGATTGAAGCCACAAAATCAAGGCTGTTTCGACAACAGTTTGGAGCAGAAACAAGAAAACCAGCAACAGATATGGGCCAAACACCAAACCAACAACTCCCCCCTTTTGGTGTGGCCACTTGGCCACACCAGGGCCGCGGAAACGCGGCCCAAGCCGCGTTTTCGTGGCCAAACAGAATCAGTTGGGGGAGCGTTTGCTCCCCCAATCTTTCCGGGATCCTCCTCGTTTGGTTTTTGGCTATAAATATGGGTTTCAGCAAAGAAAAAGGCATCGAAGACTAGGATTAAGTTTTGCATTTTCTTTTCTTAGGATTTAGGTTGTTTGTTAGCTAGAACACGAGTTGTAATCTTACTTTTTAATTTGTAGTCCAGTATCAAAACTTGTGAGAGAGAGGACTGAGAGCTTGTACTTGAAGATTGAAGTGACAGCAATACAAAAGTCGAGCCAATTTCTCTTCCACTTGCAGTACGGTATGGTTTGCATTATGTCTATGTTTTCTTTATTGTTTTCTATGGATAACTAAACGGTTTTTTGGCTAGCTATCATCACTCTCTCTTGTTCTTCTTCTTCTCTTCTGTTTTTAAAAGAAAAAGACCCGATGATTCATATGCATGCCTAACTTAAAAGCCTTTCATTTTGAAAGTGTTCTTGAAGGCACATGAGGATGGGTATGGATGGTTGAATTCACAACTCTTTCACGAACTTGTCTTGAATCATTTTTAATTCATTCTTGCTTCTTCGCGCTTGATGTTTTAATATTCGACTCTACGATTTCTTGAAGAAAAAGACTCAACTCTTCTAACATCTTATGTGCTTCACTTAAAGCTTTCTAAAAAGTTAACTCTAAGTTTTGCAAATGATCATTTAAGGGACTTAACATTTTAAGAGAAGAATGAACAATTGAGTAGTGAGATAGTGAGCCCAGACTTTCTTTATTATTACAAACAACAAAATAATTTCCAAGTTTTCTCAATCACCTTCTCCAAAACCTTTTCTAAAAGTTGCAATTTTTCTTTCATTCATCTCTTTCTTTCCATTCTCTTTTTCATAAAAAACGAACACAATTCTTTATTTCTAAACGATTCACCGAAAAGCTTCCATCGCATCCCTCCTTGTGGACACGACCCGTTAGCCACAAGCTACACGGTATATTCTTAACTCATTGATTGTTTCTTTTATTTTAGCAATCAATTTTTGGCACCGTTGCCGGGGAGGGAACGGTGTAGTTGTTTTAACAAGTTTTGTGTGTTGTTTCAGGGACTTGAAGATCAAGATTTAGCAATCAAGCTTTGCCAAGAAGACATGCAAATTCTGTGCCCCTACTCTCGAAAGTAAGAAACAGAATTTCAAGAAATTGCTTTGCAAAATCTGAAAAAATTCATTGGACTACTAAAAACTTTGTTTTGCAGGACATATTGCTCGCAAAAATTAAAGTTTTTATATGTCAAATTTGTGCTATTTCTGCTATCCAATATCCCTGTTTTTAGTCAACAGTAAAACACTTGTTGAAAAGTTAAAAAATTGATTAGACATTTGCATTCTAGGCACGAGTCTTTTATTCCTTTACTTTGCTGTTGAAGAGTGCTGGAGCAAGGTACGTACGCATTGCATTCAGAATAGGACTCATATCTTGGTTGATTTATATCGCTTTGAGTGAATCTTATTTATCTTGTACACATGCACAAATTGATTCTAAGGGCAACACCCAACAACAAGATAAGGTGGGGATTTAATCACCCTTCCTTGGCCCAAAAATCAGACTCCAAGCACTCACAAACCTAAGCCTAAGTAAAATCTGATAGACGTTGGCCTTAGGGACATCTCGAACTCATTAGGAGATTATCCTAAAGAGGGAAGGTGTTGGAAGTTGACTCCTGCCAAATCAGTGTCTAGGAAGGGGATTGAGGGCCGAAAGCCCGAAGATTGGTGGTTATTTAATTAAGGAACGTCTTTGACGGAAAACCTCCCACCAATCTTGCCCTGACCTGGCTGATTAGCTTTTGGTCAAAGTCTACATTCTACCTCTTGTGGACAATCAACCAGTTAGGAGTTGTCTAGATCGAGGTTACCTTAGACTAGGCTTGGTTGATTTCTATTGTTGACTGTTGTTTGAACTTGATGTGATTGTGATTGTGTTTGTGTATGCAAGTGTGGTCAAGAGACCCTAATTCATCTAGGTTGACTAGAAACACATCACCACCAAGTTTGAACCAAGACAAGATCCGGTAATGGCTCAATCAATATCACTGCAGGATAGGTTCTACCCCATTAGGACCTCACTTCCATCTTGCATTTCACTTCCATCGGTTGGTGAATACAATTTCGAGCTCAAGCCTCAATTCATCAACACACTCCCCAAGTTTCATGGCCTAGAGTCCGAAGATGCCTACTTCTTCATAAGAGAATTTGAGGAAGTATGTCTAATGATGAAAATCCCACACCTTGTAGACGATGCTATTAGGTTGAGATTTATCCCTTTCGCACATAAGGACCTAGCAAAGAAGTGGCTCTACAGCTTAGCAGCCGGTCCCATGACATCTTGGGATAGTTTCATTAAGGTTTTCTTGAAGAAATTCTATCCTATCCATAAAACCGCTCTCATTAGGAAGACGATCATGCAATTTAAGCAAGAACCCAGTGAACCGTTCTGGAGGTACTTTGAACGCTTTAAGGACCTCCTGTCCAATGTCCACACCATGGAATAGAGAAATGGCGACAATGCCAAATTCTCTATGATGGTTTAGACTATTCCACCAAAACCCTCTTAGAAAGTATGTGCCAAGGGGGTTTCTTGTAGAAAGATGAAGATGAAGGATGGGATTTGTATGAAAATTTAGCTGAGAAGACCATCCAATGGGAATCTGCTAGTGAGACCTCTAGGAATCCTAACTCCATCTCTTCAAAAGGAGGTCTCCATTCTATCGAATCGTCCATCGCTAATGAGGCTAAGTTAGCTAACCTGGCTAGAAGACTGGAAGCTCTAGAAACGAAAGAACCAAGTCCAGTAAATCAAGTCAGCCCGAACCAATTTCCAACACCGGGCTGCACTTACTGTCAAGCCATGAATCATGTGTCCGAGGAGTGCCCAGTGTTTCAGGCTCAGCAATCCTACCATGAACCGATGAATGTGGCCTTTCAAGGCCGAACAATAACCCTTACGCTCTAACGTACAATCCCGGCTGGAGAAATCACCCTAATTTCTCATGGAGCCAGAATAACTCTGACCATTCACGATCAAATCATGCTAGCCACTTCCATCATGGTAATAATTCTTCCAATCATCAACCCAACTTCTCCAATTTCCATAATAATTCTCCCAACCATCCACCAAACTTTCCGAATTATCAACAGAACTTTCCTAATCAAGCTCCACAATCCTCCTTCCAGAATCCTCAATTAGAAAGGAGAATGACTGACTTTGAAAGAAACATGGAACGATATATGAAAATCAAGACTCTCTCATGCAAACCATTCAAAGGTTAGAGGTTCAAATTAGTCAACTAGCCAACCCACAGAATGAGAGACAAAAGGGTACCATGCTTAGTCAGCCAGTCACCAATCCGAGGAATTCCCAACAAGCTCATTTGGCTGAGGATCCTTCATTCAATCAATGTAATGTTGTTTATACATTGAGGTCAGGAAAGAGAGTTGATAACCAAGTGTCAACACCACCCAATCCCATTCAGCACAACCACAATCAAGCTTCCACCTCATCAAATCCAAGTTCTTCCAATTCTGACAAATCTGAAAAAGACAAGTCAGCCAGCCAAGTGCACCAGCCTATAGTACCATTTCCTAATAGGCTGAAAAATAACAAGTAAAATCCTCACATGGACAAGATAATTGAGATGTTTAACCATGTGAAGATAAATGTGCCACTCCTTGATGCCATCCAACAAGTTTCTTCCTATGCTAAGTTTCTTAAGGACATGTGCACCAAGAAGAGAAAGACTAATGTTCCAAAGAAGGTCTTCTTAGCCACTAATATTAGTGAGCTATTTTCGGGTCCTATCCCTGTCAAGTACAAGGATCCAGGTAGTCCCACCATTGCCTGCACAATAGGACAAGCTGAGATTAGTCGTGCACTTCTTGACTTGGGAGCAAGTATCAACTTGCTTCCATTCTCTGTTTATCAACAACTCTGGTTGGGCGATCTTAATCCAACTCGAGTCACCATCCAACTAGCTAACCGTTCGTTAAAGTTCCAAAAGGGGAGATTAATGATGTCCTGATCCGGGTAGGAGAGTTCATATACCCTGTCGATTTCATAGTTCTGGAGACACAACCTGTGTCCAACTCCAATCGTAGGGCTCAAACTCCTGTCATCCTAGGTCAACCATTCCTTGCTACTGCTAATGCCATCATCAATTGTAGGAATGGGTCTATGAGGTTAACCTTTGGGGACATGACTAGAGAAGTCAATGTCTTCAATCTAGGAAAACAACCCAACGATATCGAGGACCAAACATTTGAAGTCAACCTTATTGAGAACTTGACAAGTGAACACGGGGAAGAATTGGAATCAGAAATGGAGAGTGAGTTTGGGTTAGAGTCTGACGACTTTAATCTTGATCAGGTGGTAGATTCTGCCGTGAATTGGGCTTCAAACCCTATTTCACCAATAATGGAGCCAATAGATTTGACTAGTCCTTCTAGTGAGCCTTCCTCGTCCTTAGAATTGAAAGCCCTACCTGCGCATCTCAAGTACGCCTATCTAGGTGAACAAGAGACCTTTCCTGTCATCATTGCCTCCCATTTAAATGACGGGGAAGAAGAAGATCTAAAAGCTATTCTAAGAAAACATAGGGAAGCCATTGGGTGGACTATGACTGATATCAAGGGATTAAGTCCAACCATCGTTCAACATCGCATTCATCTCAATGAAGACGCCACACCCAAAAGAGACCCGCAGCGTAGGTTAAACCATATAATACAAGAGGCTGTTCATGCTGAAATCATAAAACTCTTAGATAATGGGATAATTTATCCCATTTCTGATAGCCAATGGGTCAGTCCTGTCCACGCGGTCCCAAAGAAATCTGGTTTCACCGTAGGGTCTGTTTGGATTTAAGGAATTGGTGTAAAGTGAGGAAGTAGGAAGTAAGATTTATTTCCTTTAGGAAAAAGGGAAATGAGTAGTAAGTTTTCTGGTGTTTGGATGGTTGTTGGGAAGTGTGGTTTGGAAAATGTTTTGTCGTTTCCGGTGTTTGGATGGTAATGAAAAGTGAAAATGGAAAAGTTGACCACAAAGTTGACCGCAAAATAATATTAAATAAAAATTAATTAAGAAAAATAAAAAATAGATTGTAATTAGAATGCAAGTGACATTTACATGACCAAAAAATTAACTGTTTTATGCTATAACTTATTATAAATGAGATTTACATGACCACAAAATTAACTGTAGCACTCTGAAAGTGAGAAAATGGTTGTGTAAAAGAGAGATGAAAAAGGGAAAAGGGGGTTTTCTTATTTTCCTTTTCCGGTGTTTGGATAGATAGGGAAATGAGCAATTATACTTCCCCACTTCCTCACTTCACTTGGATTCCTTACATCCAAACACGCCCGTAGGGGAACGAGAACAAAGAGTTGGTTCAAACTCGACTTCCCACGAAGATTCGAGTTTGCATTGACTATAGGAAACTAAATGCTGCAATTCGTAAGGACCATTTTCCACTTCCCTTCATTGATCAAATGCTTGAACGTTTAGCGGGTCACGAGTATTACTGTTTCTTGGACGGTTACTCGGGCTATAACCAGATCCCTATCGCTCTTGAGGACCAAGAAAAGACTACGTTTACATTTCCATTTGGGACATTTGCTTATTGTCGAATGCCCTTCGGCTTATGCAATGTCCTAGCAACGTTTCAACGTTGCATGTTGAGTCTTTTCTCTGATATGGTAGAACGCTTCTTAGAAATCTTCATGGATGATTTCTCCATCTATGGAAATTCATTCACTCAATGTCTCCACCATCTAGAACTCGTCCTCCAACGTTGTGCTGAGAAAAATTGACACTGAACTGGGAGAAATGCCACTTCATGGTAAAACATGGAATTGTCTTGGGTCATGAAATCTCCAAGAAAGGAATTGAAGTGGATAGAGCCAAAATTGAGGTTATTGCTAAGATTCCCATGCCCAAATGTGTTAAGGACATTAGATCCTTCTTAGGACACGCTGGTTTTTACCGACGATTTATCAAGGATTTTAGCAAAATTGCTAGGCACCTGACTAATCTGTTAGCTAAGGATGTGTCCTTCACCTTCGATGCTGAATGCATAAATTCTTGGGAGAAGCTTAAGAGAGAGCTTATTTCGGCACCAATCATATCTGTACCGGATTGGTCTAAGTCGTTTGAGATCATGTGCGATGCTTCCGATTTTGCCATAGGCACTGTCCTAGGACAACGCATTGATAACAAGCAGCATGTGATCTACTACTCTAGTAAGACTCTCAACGATGCTCAAATGAACTACACTACGACCGAGAAGGAATTCTTGGCAGTAGTGTTTGCCTTAGAGAAGTTTTGTCCCTACCTACTAGGGTCCAAAACCACCGTTTTCATTGATCATTCTGCGCTTAGGTACCTCATGATGAAGAAGGATGCCAAGGCCCGACTCATTCGTTGGATCCTCCGTCTTCAAGAATTCGATCTTGAGATTCGAGATAAGAAAGGCGTAGAAAATGTCGTTGCTGACCACCTCTCACGTATCCCTAATTCTCCATGCAACGAATTACCCATAAATGAGGATTTTCCTGATGAACATCTCTTAGCTATCTCTAGGGAACCTTGGTTTACTGATATAGTTAATTACTTAGTCACAAACCAAACTCCGTCTCATTGGTCCAAAAACGATGTGTATCGGTTCTTGTCCCAAGTCTGGTATTTCTTTTGGGAGGAACCGTACCTTTCCAAGTACTGTTCTGACCAAATTATTAGGAGATGCATTCCCGATGAGGAGGTTAAGAGTATTCTATCCTTCTGTCATGAACTTGCATGCGGTGGACACTTTGGTCCCCGCAAGACTGCTGAAAAAGTGCTACAAAGTGGGTTTTATTGGCCCACTCTGTTCAAGGATGCTTATGAATTCTGCAAGACGTGCCCTAGATGCCAAATGGTAGGAAGGATTTCACACCGAAATATGATGCCCCTCAACCCAATTCTAGAAATAGAACTCTTTGATGTTTGGGGCATCGACTTTATGGGTCCATTTCCTAATTCATTTGGGAACCAATACATATTGGTTACTGTGGATTATGTGTCCAAGTGGGTAGAAGCCATTCCATGTAAAACTAATGATAACAAAGTTGTCATAAAATTTTTGAAAGAGAACATTTTTTCCCGCTTCGGAACCCCTCGTGCTATCATCAGTGATAATGGCACTCACTTTTGCAATAGATCTTTTGAAGCCCTTATGCGAAAGTATGCCATAACTCACAAGTTGTCCACACCTTATTATCCTCAAACCAGTGGGCAAGTTGAGGTTTCAAATAGACAAGTCAAGCTTATATTGGAGAAAACTGTGAACCAAAACCGGAAGGATTGGTCCATCAAACTTGTAGATGCTCTATGGGCCTACAGGACCGCCTTCAAGAAGATTCTAGGAATGTCTCCCTATAGGTTAGTCTATGGCAAACCTTGTCACTTGCCTGTTGAGTTAGAGCACCGAGCCTTATGGGCAATCAGCAATTGAATTTTGACTTGACTAAGGCCGGTGACCTTCGGAAATTACAAATTTCCGAATTGGAGGAGTTGAGAAATGAAGCCTATGAAAATGCTAGGATCACTAAAGAGAGAGTCAAGATTTTTCATGACAAGAACATCGTAAGAAAAACCTTTGTCCTCGGACAAAAAGTCTTACTCTATAATTCTAGGCTTCAATTTTTTCCAGGAAAATTGAAATCGAGATGGACTGGGCCATTTGCTGTAAAAACCGTGCTTCCACAATGTGCAGTTGAGATCAGTGACCCCAAGAATGGAAATGACTTTAAGGTAAATGGTCAATGCCTTAAACCTTTCTTGGAATCAGTATCGGTAGATGAAACGGTAATGGGTCTTTTTGACCTAGTGTATCGGTAACTTTCCTCCTTTTCATTTTATTTCATGCACTTATACATTTCTTTCATACATTGGAGACAATGCATGAGATAAGTGTGGGGGAGGGTTCTAACATGACTGATATAAAAATAAAAAAAATGGATATATAAAAAATAAAAATTTTTTTTTGAAAAGGGTAGACAGTATTTTGATAAATTTTTTTGTAAGAATTTAAGTCAATTTTAAGGAATAGGAGAATCATAATTAAGATTTCTTACACTTGATCAAAATAAGATAACTTGTTTGATTTTTAGGGTCAGGAAGAAAATTTGTGAAAGTAATTTAGTCTTGATATTTACCTTGATGACATATGCACACAAAATACACTTACACACTTAGGATTTAAAAACAGAGACTCTTATGCCTTATATATATAAAAAAAAATAAGTCTAATTATTGATTAGCTAGGTGCTTTGGCCTAAGCAAGCCTTAGTATGTATGCAAAAGATAATTAGATGAGTTTGAAAAAAAAATGTGTATCCTCTGATTAAGCTGGGTATTTATGCCTCATGAAGCATAAGTATTCACGCCTAAAAGGGGTACATCGTATAAATAAAAACCTTGGTTTCATGGCCTTATCTGCTCAAGTATTTAAGTCCTTAGGGGTGTTTTCTCACCTGGTGCCCTAAAACTGTCCGGTTTGGGTGTCACCGACTGAATGCTTGTTACATGGGCAGATTAGAAAGCCTAATGAAATTGAGGAATAAATTTCACAAAAAAAAAAATAAATATAAGGCATAGGAGTTAATATTGAAGAACCCTTAGTAAACTTCACAGTCACGATGGTGCATACGACTCAGGGTAAATTAATAGACTAGATGAGAAGTACAATTTGACTCCTTACTTTAATTGATGACATGTTTTGGAATAGAGACTAAGTTTAGGAATGATAAATTTGATATTCCTATAACTTATAGACTACTTAAACTCTCACAAATATACTTCAAATATTTTCTCCTTCAAAAAAAAAAGAAAAAAAATGCTTTTCGAAAATACTAACTTTTTTATCTTTCTTTTTGGATTTTGTGGGTGTAATCCACTGAAAACCCTCACGAGACAAAACTCGTCCTCTAGGGTAACCTAGAGGTTTAACGGCTTGTTGCACATGCTCAGTGCAATCGAGTGACCTGCGAAAGTGGTCTAATAATTGATTCGAGTTAGTCAGATGTTTTGCTCGAGGGCGAGCAAAAGATAAGTGTGGGGGTGTGATTTGTCACATATATTGCATTTATATTGTCACTTTACCACACTTGTTAGATAATAAATTCTATTAATAAGTTTTCTTTTTCTTTGCTAAATGTAGGCCCAAGTGCTTAAAGAAAGAAAGGAGAAACAAGCCTAAAAGCCCACCAAATTCTGAATTAATTCAGAATAAATTCGAAATGAAGAAATCTAGGCTAAATCTTGGCAAATCAAGAGGTTGAGAAAAATCCTCTCTGAATCGAGCGATTGAAGCCACAAAATCAAGGCTGTTTCGACAACAGTTTGGAGCAGAAACAAGAAAACCAGCAGCAGATACGGGCCAAATACCAAACCAACAACTCCCCCCTTTTGTTTGTGGCCACTTGGCCACACCAGGCCGCGGAAATGCGGCCCAAGCCGCGTTTCGCGGCCAAACAGAATCAGTTGGGGGAGCGTTTGCTCCCCCAATCTTTCCGGGATCCTTCTCGTTTGGTTTTTGGCTATAAATATGGGTTTCAGCAAAGAAAAGGTAGCGAAGACTAGGATTAAGTTTTGCATTTTCTTTTCTTAGGATTTAGGCTGTTTGTTAGCTAGAATAAGAGTTGTAATCTTACTTTTTAATTTGTAGTCCAGTATCAAAACTTGTGAGAGAGAGGACTGAGAGCTTGTACTTGGAGATTGAAGTGACATCAATACAAAAGTCGAGCCAATTTCTCTTCCACTTGCAGTACGGTATGGTTTGCATTATGTCTATATTTTCTTTGTTGTTTTCTATGGATAACTAAACGGTTTTCTGGGCTAGCTATCATCACTCTCTCTTGTTCTTCTTCTTCTCTTCTGTTTTTAAAAGAAAAAGACCCGATGACTCATATGCATGCCTCACTTAAAAGCCTTTCATTTTGAAAGTGTTCTTGAAGGCACATGAGGATGGGTATGGATGGTTGAATTCACAACTCTTTCACGAACTTGTCTTGAATCATTTTTAATTCATTCTTGCTTCTTCGCGCTTGATGTTTTAATATTCGACTCTACGATTTCTTGAAGAAAAAGACTCAACTCTTCTAACATCTTATGTGCTTTACTTAAAGCTTTCTAAAAAGTAAACTCTAAGTTTTGCAAATGATCATTTGAGGGACTTAACATTTTAAGAGAAGAATGAACAATTGAGTAGTGAGATAGTGAGCCCAGACTATCTTTATTATTACAAACAACAAAACAATTTTCAAGTTTTCTCAATCACCTTCTTCAAAACCTGTTCTAAAAGTTACAATTTTTCTTTCATTCATCTCTTTCTTTCCATTCTCTTTTTCATAAAAAACGAACACAATTATTTGTTTCTAAATGATTCACCGAAAAGTTTCCATCGCATCCCTCCTTGTGGACACGACCCGTTAACCACAAGCTACACGGTACATTCTTAACTCATTGATTGCTTCTTTTATTTTAGCAATCAATTTATCATGACCTAGTCGACTTGGTCTTGTCTATAGTCAACTAACCTTGAGAAATTTTCCTACCCTAGTCGACTAACCCAAATGTCAAGTCGACTAATGGCAGTTTCTAACTGTTGGACAGTTTCTATTTTCTGGTATTTTCTTTAACGTTATCCAATGTTTGAATGTTCAAAATGGACCTAATAACTACCCTAACTAACCCTAGAGTGCAGCTATAAATAGGGCTGTTAATCTTAGGCCAAAATACAAATTCAAATCTCAAGTTTTCTGACCAAAAACTCTGTCAAAATTCTGGTTCTCTGAAAACTATTTTTCCACTTCTAGATTCTTCACCAATTCCTACTCTTTTGTGAAGATCTCTGAAAGTCATCCTATACTAGCCCTTGTCCACGATCACATACTGAATCAAGGCTTATAGGAAAGGCTGTAATCACTCAAAGGAAGCATTGTACAAGAGCGTCTTCTTGGTGTAGAAGAGGAGTTGTACAAGGTGGTTTGTTCTCTTGGTTGTAAGAGAAGTTGTACACATTTGGCAAAGGGGATTTGTCAAGTGGTGTGCAAGGTGTTGATTTTGGGTTTACAAAGTCAAGGATAAAGGAAAATCTCAAGCGGGGGCTTGGGGACTGGATGTAGGTCACGAGGATCGAACCAGGATAAATCATTCGTGTTTGCGATTGTTATCTTTTCTGTGATTTATTTTTCTTTATTTGCAACTACGTTTATTTCCTTTATACTAATATTCTTGTGAGTGTTGACTTCATATATTAGATCCACATTTAGCATCATATCGGGACCAACAATTGGTATCAGAGCAGGTTCAACAATTGATATCAGAGCCCGAACCGGCATACAAACCCTCATAACCAGTCAACAATCTACAAGGATGGCAATGGAGTTCCCTTCGTCACAATTCAAAGAAGGACATTCTACACAACGTCCACCGCTATTTGACGGATCCAACTACAACTATTGGAAGTGTAGAATGAAGATCTACTTGCAATCGCTCAACTATGAACTTTGGAATATTGTAGAAGCACCATACACCAAACCGGCTACCCACTACAACGCTTGGAGTGATGGTCAAAAGAAGAATGCGAACCTTGACGCCAAAGCGATGAAGCTTTATTTTGTGCCTTAACCAAAGAAGAGTTCAACCATGTGTCAACAGCCACTTCTGCAAATCAAATATGGCATACTCTTCAGGTAACACACGAAGGCACAAACAAAGTTAAAGAATCTAAGATTTCTGTTCCTGTCCACAGGTTTGAACTATTCAAAATGGAGGAGAATGAAACAATCTCAGAAATGGTTACAAGATTCATTGACATTACCAATTCCTTAGCATCCCTTGAAAATAAATACACCCAAGTCAAAAAAGTTTGCAAGATCCTTCGCGCACTAACACCAAATTGGGAGCAGAAGACAACTGCAATAGAAGAAGCGAATGATCTCTCAACAATGACATTAGAAAACCTTATTGGTAATCTAATGGTATATGAAGTGCAACTCGAAGAAAGAAAGAAGGATGAACAACAATCTCTCTCAAAGAAGACAGAACTTGCCTTCCATGCATCCTCAGACACGGACAATTCAGATGACGATGAAGAGGAGATACCAATGCTTTCAAGAAAATTCAGAAGATTCTTAAAGTAAGGTAAAATTAAATGTTTTAATTGCAATAAAACAGGTCATATGAAGAAGGATTGCCCATTGCTCAAAAATAAAGGTAAATTTAAGAGCAAAAGGTTCAGAAAGAAGAAAGACTACCAAGCATCATGGGAAAATAGTGATTCCTCTTCCTCTAACGAAGAAGAAATCACTGAACATGCCAACATCTGTTACATGGCATTAGAAGAAGATGAGGTACAATATACTGAACTTTTATATGCATTCCATGAATTATTCAATGATCTAAAGATTGAAAAAATGAAGAATAAAGTTTTATTAAAGAAAAATGAAAAACTTTTCAAAGAAAATTCATGTTATGCCTCTCAAATTTCTTCTATAAATTCTCAAAAAGATGATTTTGAAAAAGTAATATCATCATTGAAAAAGGATAATGAGAATTTTATAAAAGAAAATATTTTACTTAAAAAGGAAACTGTGTCTTTAAATGATAGAATTTCTGTGTTAGATAAAGACATATCAGTTTTTAAAATAAAATATGAAGATATTTTGAAAAATGTGACTAAGTTTAATCAAGGAAAAGAAAAAATGAATGATTTGTTATCATATCAAAAGATGTCACATAATCATTATGGTCTTGGATTTTATGAAAAATCTTCATATGTTAGTAATTCATATAATTCTTTTGTGAAAAGAAAGTCTGATAATAGTTCAAAAAGGATTAAGAATAAGTTTATATGGATTCCTAAAAACTTAAGCATTTTTGACAAAAATACTTATATTGCATCATACATACATGATATATGTCATTCATGCAATTATGTGTATACTAACAGATGGAAACCAAATGCAAATTGGGTTTGGTCTCCTAAAGGTTAATACTTTACTCTTATGATTGGTACCATCTAACGTTTATCTTTCAGGTACGATATAAGAAGTTTGATACGGACAATACTTCAAATATTTATCATATATATACATGTTATGATATATTTGTTGCAGGAGGAGAACACAAGTGTTTCTATATCTGTTATAACCCATTTTCTGCAGGGGAGAAAATATAACTTATTTTCTGCAGGGGGAGCATTCATGCATACAAAGTGTCATCATCAAAAAGGGGGAGAATGTTGGAACTGAAAATCACCTAGAGGGGGGGTGAATAGGTGATAATGCTAATCAATGGACAAATTAAAAATTAAGATGTAAACAAACACCACACAAGATTCACAAGATGAATGAAAGCAAGTAAATATAGCAATGATGATGATAAGCAAGTAATAAGTGCAAGAATGTAAACCAATCGCAAACACAAGGATATGTTATCGAGGTTCGAGCACCCAGCTCTACTCCCCGCCTTCCCCAGAAGGATTCTAGCTACTTCCACTATCTCAAAGAAATCACAATTACACCGGAGTACCCAACTCCACAATCTCAATTACAAGCAATTTCTGAGTAGTCAAAAGACCACAAACTCTCTCTTTCAAATGTCTCTTCCTTACAAAAGGTCCTTAGAGAACAATGAGTAGGAATGAAGCTCTTGTTGTAAGTGAAGAAAGAAAATTTAAATCAGAGAGAATTTCAAAAACACTTCAGAAAATGAGAGAGAATTTCAGCACAAAAATCAAGAAACAAATCTCTTTTGAAAGCCTTAAACTTTTGAATTTTTCTTGCAAAATTGTTGTAACTAATCTCTCCCCAAACACCCCTATTTATAGGAGAGGGCTAGGGTTAAGGGATAATACAAACTTAAGGTTAATTAAGTCATATTAGGTTTGAAATTTATCCCTAAATCAAATTTTAAACACAAGAAGACAAAATAAAACAGCTCATTAAAAACTGCCCGTTACTGTTCAACGGATAGTTCGGTCGACTGGCCGGTCGACCGCACGTTCAAAATTATGACCGTTGCAGGCCAGCGGTCGACCGCCCGGTCGACCCAATCTATCCGAGAGCAGACTGAGTTACAGTCGGTCGACCGTGCGGTCGACCGCAAAAACGTGCACACTGATACATGTACACCCAGAACTACAGTCGACTGGGCGGTCGACCGGCCAAACCTGTCATAGGTCCGGTCGACTGGTTCAGGTCAAAAACCAGGTTTTGGACAGAAAAATAAAAGGGATTTTTATTTTGACAAAAATACTTTTGAACAAGGATTAGCATAAAACATAAATATATATCTGTAGGCAAAATCTTGTATGCAAAATATTTTTGTATAAATTATAAGAAATTATTTTGGATTAAGTATGTGCGCAAAAACGTGTGTGATAGAGCTTCAAACCTATCCACTATTCTTTAACAAACTATAAATCTAAAAACAAAAGAGTTAAAGACTTCTTGAGCAAGCTTCAAGTCTTTGAGCCATGCTATCCTTGCTAGAGCCTTCTTCTTCTATGATCCTTCCTTGATATGCAATATGCCTTCATAGCTTTATGAACCTAGAAGTTGTTGCAATAGCAAGCAATGCTCTCCAAACATGGTACTTATCCTGAAACTTATCTTAAGCAAATTCATTAGTACCAAATAGCTCTTATTTGGTTTGTCATCATCAAAACACAAAACAATTTGAGAGTGTAACCTCTTGGGCCAACAATCTCCCCCTTTTTGATGATGACAAAACAAATAGGCTATAAACAAAAATATAGGGGAGGAGAAAACTCCCCCTCAAATTATGCTATATGAAAAACACAAGAATTTATTGAAAACAAGAAAATGCTCTTGATACTAATTGAAACCAACTGAAACAATAATGAAAATCACATACTAACAAACACAAGAATTCTCAAAAACGCATGAAAACAAAACAAGACAACAAAAACATATATAAACTCATATAAACTCATATGGAACCAAGACCATATAAATTTATTCATATATAAACTCATATAAACTCATATGGAACCAAGACCATATAAATTTATTTTGTCCATGTAAACTTATTCTCCCCCTTTTTGTCATACATCAAAAAGGGTTATGAAAAACATGTCTATTCAATAACACAAACATTAAGTTCTCCACAAATAAACGAGAATCTAGCAAAATCAAGTGGTTTAGTGAAATATCGGCTAGTTGTAAATCCGTAGAAACATAATCAATATCTATATCTCCTTTCTCAAAATGATCTCTAAGAAAGTTATATCTAGTCTCAATGTGCTTGGTCTTACTATGTTGATTTGCATTCTTAGTCATGTGTATAGTACTAGTATTATCACAAAATATTTTTATATGATCAAAATGCAAATCAAAATCAAGGAGAGTATGTTTCATCCAAAGGACTTATGCATAACAAGCCCCTGCGGCAACATACTCCGCCTCGGCGGTTGAGAGTGCTACGGAATTTTGCTTCCTAGAGGACCATGAAACAAGACAATTACCAAGAAATTGACATGTCCCACTAGTACTCTTTCTACCTACTCTACAAACCGCATAGTCGGCATCCGAATAACTCGTCATTGAGAAATCTCCGGTTTTCGGATACCATAGACCCATCCCAATAGTGCCCTTAATATAACGAATAATGCGTTTTACCGCAATAAGATGGGATTCTTTAGGACACGATTGAAATCTAGCACAAAGACACACACTAAACATGATATCCGGCCTACTTGCCGTTAAATATAAAAGACTTCCTATCATGCTTCTATATAATTTAACATCAACATTTTTACCTTGGTCATCTTTATCAAGCTTGGTTGTAGTTGCCATGGGAGTGTTGCAAGTCTTTGAGCCTTCAAGTCCAAACTTCTTTACGAGTTCCTTTGCGTACTTGGCTTGACTTATGAACGTCCCGTTTTGCAATTGCTTGATTTGGAGTCCAAGGAAGAAATTGAGCTCACCCATTGAAGACATTTCAAATTCAAGTTGCATGACCTTTTCAAAATCCTTGCATAAAAGCTCATTAGTAGAACCAAAAATTATATCATCTACATAAATTTGCACAATTAATATATCATTATCAACATGCTTAGTAAATAGAGTTGTGTCTACTTTTCCTTTAACAAAATCATTTGAAATTAGAAAACTAGAAAGCCTTTCATACCAAGCTCTAGGAGCTTGTTTCAATCAATATAAAGCTTTATCAAGTTTGAAAACAAAATCGGGATGAATATGATCAACAAAACCGGGAGGTTGAGAAACATAAACTTCTTCATTAATAAAACCATTCAAAAATGCACTTTTCACATCCATTTGAAAAAATTTAAAATTTTTGAAAGATGCAAAAGTTAGTGTCATCCGTATGGCTTCAAGCCGTGCTACGGGTGCAAAGGTCTCCTCAAAGTCAATTCCTTCAACTTGAGTGTAACCTTGGGCCACTAACCTAGCTTTATTCCTAATGACATTTCCGGACTCATCCATCTTGTTTCTAAAGATCCACTTAGTACCAATTATTGGTCTATCGTGGGGCTTAGGAACAAGGTGCCAAACTTGGTTGCGCTCAAATTGATTGAGTTCCTCTTGCATGGCAAGCAACCAATATGGGTCCGTCTCGGCTTCGAGAATGCCTTTGGGTTCAAAATGAGAAATGAAAGCAAAGTTACCACATAGGTCATGGAGTTTGGAGCGTGTTGTGACTCCTTTAGATGCATCACCTAAGATGAGCTCCTTAGGATGATTTGTAGCGTATCTCCAAGCTTTAGGAAGCGGTTGAGAGCTTTCCTCATTATCCTCTTGAACATCACCAATAGATTCTTGCTTTTCTTCTTGAGCGGGTGAGTCCTTCAAGGATAGTCTCTCCATGTCTTCACCTAATGGTTCAATCTCTACAACATTCTCAACAACCACATTAGATTCTTCAAACTTAACATGAATGGTTTCTTCAATAGTAAGTGAAGATCTATTAAAAACTCTATATGCTTTGCTAGTAGAAGAATATCCAACAAAGATAGCTTCATAAGCCTTAGCATCAAACTTACCCAAATTCTCCTTAGTATTTAAAACAAAACACTTGCATCCAAAAACTTTAAAATATGTAACATTTGGTTTTCTAGAATGATACATTTCAAAAGATGTTTTGGAAGAATTCTTACACACATAAATACGATTTGAAATATAGCATGCGGTGTTTACGGCCTCGGCCCATAAATATTAAGGGAGGTCATATTCACTTATCATTGTCCTAGCCATCTCTTGAAGTGTTCTATTTTTCCTTTCTACTACTCCATTTTGTTGTGGAGTCCTAGGACAAGACATTTCATGCTTGATTCCCTTTTCATCACAATAAGTCATGAAGAGTTGGTTAACAAACTCACCACCTCTATCACTCCTTATTCTCAAAATTGAGAAAACTTTTTCTTTTCAACCCTTTTTCGAAAGATTTTGAAATATGAAAATGTTTGATCTTTACTTTGCAAGAAGAAAACCCAAGTGAAACGGGAAAAATCATCAACTAAAACAAATGCAAATCTACTACCATTTAAACTTTTAGTTTGTGTTGGTCCAAAAGATCCATATGAATTAGTTCTAAGGGCCTAGTAGTCATGATATCCTTAATTGGTTTGAAGGAAGACTTGGTTTGTTTCCCAAGTTGGCACGCACCACAAATGCGGTCTTTCTCAAACTTCAAGCAAGGTATACCCTTTACTAAATCCTTAGAATTAATTCTAGCAAGATGATCAAAAGATGCATGTCCTAATCTTCTATGCCAAAGCCAAGAATTTTCATCAAAAGCATTCAAGCATTTAGTAGAACAATCTAAATTAAGCATGTCAATGATATAAACATTATTGTCACGAAAACGGTAAGAATACAAACATCGGATTTAACATCAAAAATCTTGCAAGAAGAATCATCAAAAACAACTTTAAGTCCACGGTCACAAAGTTGACTAATGCTAAGCAAATTATGTTTTAAACCATCTACTAAAACAACATTCTCTGTAATAGGAGATGCACCAATTTGAATGTTACCTATACCGATGATAGTTCCTTTGGAGTCATCCCGAAGGTGACGGAGCCACCTCCATGTACCTTGATAGGGTTGTAAAGTTGTTGATATCCCACGTCATATGTCTTGAACAACCACTATCAAGGTACCACCGCTCCCTACGTCTTGGAGCCTTGGTGTGTACCTACATCAAATAATTTAGGACTTGATTTTGGTACCCACATTTTCTTGGGTCCTAGGGGGTTAGTTTCATTAACCCAAACAAGATTATTTGATCTATTAACTTGGTCATAGCAAAATTTAGCTAAATGTCCATTCTTACCACAATATGTGCATCTATATACTCTACCATATTTGAAAGCATAATGAGTGTGTGATTTGTGAGCATGAGAGTTGTGAGCATGAAAAGATTTAGTATGTGTAGTGTGAGTATGAGTAGACTTAACATGTGAGGTATGCTTTTTAGAAAACATGTTCTCAAGTTTCTTTGTGTTAAAAGCACAATCATTTAAAACTTTTTCAAAATCATTTATTTTAGACTTAAAAGAAGAAATTTCTTTTTCATCAACAATAGAAGATTTTCCCTTACAAGAAACCTTGTAGGCATTAAACTCATTTGAAGAGAAATAAGATTAGAAGAAATATCATCTTTTTCTTTAGAAACCATAGCAAGTTGATTTTTAAGAAAAGCAACTTCTTTTTGTAATTTAAAACATTCAATCTTTTTATTGTCATAAGTTTCAGAAAGTTCAACAAAGGCATGTACAAGAACTTCCTTACTTAGTTCATCATCTTCATCATCATAAGATTGAGGGGTTACCTTAGGAGTGTTTGCCATAAAACACATGTTCGCCGTATCCACCTCTTCTTCGGACTCGCTTTCCGAATCCCACGTTGCCTTGTATGCTTTCTTTTCCTCTGGCTTCTTTGGCTTGAAGGAGGAAGTCATCTTCTTCTTAAACTCCGGGCAATCCGCCATGATATGTCCGGGTTTGCGGCAATTGTAGCAAATGATCCTTCTCTCCTCTTTGCCTTCAAATTTCCTCCGGAAGTTGAGCTTGTTCTTCCGGTACAACCTCTGACATCCGCACAAGTAGAGTTAGCTCCTCATCATCTTCTTCTTCTTCTTCATCGTCATCATTGGTGGATGAAGTCTTGAAGGCTATGGATTTCTTCTTTGAAGTGGTGGCCTCTTCTCTTGCCTTCTTCTCCATCTCATGGGTCTTTAGGTTCCCAATGAGACTAATAAGGTCCATCTCGTCCTTGTCGTTCAATTCTTTTAAGGTGGTGGCCTTTATCTCCCATGAAGACGGAAGAGCCCGAATCACTTTCCGCACCTTTTGATCGTTGGAGATGTCGTCACCTGAGGAAGAAAGACCATTAGTGATTTTAGTAAATCTTGTAATCATACTATCAATAGACTCATCATCAATCATTTTGAATGACTCATATTGGGACCTCAAGAGATCTATCTTAGCTCTCTTGACTTGTGAAGTCCCTTCGTGTGTGACCAATAAGTGTTGCCAAATCTCATAGGCGGATTGGCAATGAATTACCCGTGTAAGGTCATCCTCATTCAAGGCGGTTAATAGGGAGTTTTGGGCCTTGGAGTTAGCCTCATATTCTCTAAAGTTGAAGTCGGTCCAAGTGCTCTCATCACCATCGGGTGCTACATAGGGTTTGGTCAAGGACTTGGCCACTAAGCTACCCAAAGATTGCAAAATATAGTCATCCTAGCCTTCCAAATAGGAAAATTAAGTCCATCAAATTTAGGAGGGGTTTTAATGTTATCGGCCATGTTTACTAGTGTATGAATGTATGAATGAAAATGTTGATTAGCAAATTTTAAGGATCTCTCTGTGGATGTTAAGCCAAAACCTAGAGTCCAAGCTCTGATACCAATTGAAAATCACCTAGAGGGGGGGTGAATAGGTGATAATGCTAATCAATGGACAAATTAAAAATTAAGATGTAACAAACACCACACAAGATTCACAAGATGAATGAAAGCAAGTAAATATAGCAATGATGATGATAAGCAAGTAATAAGTGCAAGAATGTAAACCAATCACAAACACAAGGATATGTTATCGAGGTTCGAGCACCCAGCTCTACTCCCCGCCTTCCCCAGAAGGATTCTAGCTACTTCCACTATCTCAAAGAAATCACAATTACACCGGAGTACCAACTCCACAATCTCAATTACAAGCAATTTCTGAGTAGTCAAAAGACCACAAACTCTCTCTTTCAAATGTCTCTTCCCTTACAAAAGGTCCTTAGAGAACAATGAGTAGGAATGAAGCTCTTGTTGTAAGTGAAGAAAGAAAATTTAAATCAGAGAGAATTTCAAAAAACCACTTCAGAAAATGAGAGAGAATTTCAGCACAAAAATCAAGAAACAAATCTCTTTTGAAAGCCTTAAACTTTTGAATTTTTCTTGCAAAAATTGTTGTAACCAATCTCTCCCCAAACACCCCTATTTATAGGAGAGGGCTAGGGTTAAGGGATAATACAAACTTAAGGTTAATTAAGTCATATTAGGTTTGAAATTTATCCCTAAATCAAATTTAAACACAAGAAGACAAAATAAAACAGCTCATTAAAAACTGCCCGTTACTGTTCAACGGATAGTTCGGTCGACTGGCCGGTCGACCGCACGTTCAAAATTATGACCGTTGCAGGCCAGCGGTCGACCGCCTGGTCGACCCAATCTATCCGAGAGCAGACTGAGTTACAGTCGGTCGACCGTGCGGTCGACCGCAAAAACGTGCACACTGATACATGTACACCCAGAACTACAGTCGACTGGGCCGGTCGACCGGCCAAACCTGTCATAGGTCCGGTCGACTGTCCGGTCGACTGGTTCAGGTCAAAAACCAGGTTTTGGACAGAAAAATAAAGGGATTTTGATTTTGACAAAAATACTTTTGAACAGGGATTAGCATAAAACATAAATATATATCTGTAGGCAAAATCTTGTATGCAAAATATTTTTGTATAATTATAAGAAATTATTTTGGATTAAGTATGTGCGCAAAAACGTGTGTGATAGAGCTTCAAACCTATCCACTATTCTTTAACAAACTATAAATCTAAAAACAAAAGAGTTAAAGATTTCTTGAGCAAGCTTCAAGTCTTTGAGCCATGCTATCCTTGCTAGAGCCTTCTTCTTCTATGATCCTTCCTTGATATGCAATATGCCTCATAGCTTTATGAACCTAGAAGTTGTTGCAATAGCAAGCAATGCTCTCCAAACATGGTACTTATCCTGAAACTTATCTTAAGCAAATTCATTAGTACCAAATAGCTCTTATTTGGTTGTCATCATCAAAACACAAAACAATTTGAGAGTGTAACCTCTTGGGCCAACAGGAACTTGCTTTTGATGAAGACATTTGTGAAGCCATATCATTTGGAGCTCTATCACAAGCCTATTCAAGAGTTCTTCATGATCAAGACTTCCCAAAGAGAGTTGCTAATGATATGTATTTTAATGGTCAATAGCATGTTAAAAGCCTTGACACACACACATATCATAGCCTATTAGTTGACTTGTGGCTTTTTATAGTCGACTTATACATAGTATAGTCGACTTGACCATTTCCCTAGTCGACTATCCTTGTGTCCTAAAAGATCCCAACTCTCTGTTTGTCTCTGTTAGTTGACTTAACAGAATACCTAGTCGACTAATAGACTTTTGTAGTCGACTTAGAGCTTTCCTCTAGTCGACTAATACCTGGCATAGTCGACTTATAATCTAGTTGTGGTCGACTTGGTTCAGTTTTCAGAAACTTGTCATTTGAATTTATCATAACCTAGTCGACTTGGTCTTGTCTATAGTCGACTAACCTTGAGAAATTTGCCTACCCTAGTCGACTAACCCAAATGTCAAGTCGACTAATGGCAGTTTCTGACTGTTGGACAGTTTCTGTTTTCTGGTATTTTCTTCAACGTTATCCAACGTTTGAATGTTCAAAATGGACCTAATAACTACCCTAACTAACCCTAGAGTGCAGCTATAAATAGGGTTGTTAATCTTAGGCCAAAATACTAATTCAAATCTCAAGTTTTCTGACCAAAAACTCTGCCAAAATTCTGGTCCTCTGAAAACTATTTTTCCACTTCCAGATTCTTCACCAATTCCTACTCTTTTGAGAAGATCTCTGAAAGTCATCCTATACTAGCCCTTATCCACGATCACATACTGAATCAAGGCTTATAGGAAAGGTTGTAATCACTCAAAGGAAGCATTGTACAAGAGCGTTTTCTTGGTGTAGAAGAGGAGTTGTACAAGGTGGTTTGTTCTCTTGGCTGTAAGAGAAGTTGTACACATTTGGCAAAGGGAATTTGTCAAGTGGTGTGCAAGGTGTTGATTTTGGGTGTACAAAGTCAAGGATAAAGGAAAATCTCAAGAGGGAGGCTTGGGGACTGGATGTAGGTCACGAAGACTGAACTAGGATAAATAACTCGTGTTTGCGATTGTTATCTTTTCTGTGATTTGTTTTTCTTTATTTGCAAGTACGTTTATTTCCTTTATACTAATATTCTTGTGAGTATTGACTTCGTATATTAGATCCACATTTGGCATCATATCGGGACCAACAATTGGTATCAGAGCAGGTTCAACAATTGGTATCAGAGCCCGAACCGGCATACAAGCCATGCATACCCAGTTAACAATCTACAAGGATGGCAATGGAGTTTCCTTCATCACAATTCAAAGGAGGACATTCTACACAACGTCCACCGCTATTTGACGGATCCAACTACAACTATTGGAAGTGTAGAATGAAGATCTACTTGCAATCGCTCAACTATGAACTTTGGAATATTGTAGAAGCACCATACACCAAACTGGCTACCCACTACAACGCTTGGAGTGATGGTCAAAAGAAGAATGCGAACCTTGATGCCAAAGCGATGAATGCTTTATTCTGTGCCTTAACCAAAGAAGAGTTCAACCGTGTGTCAATAGCCACTTCTGCAAATCAAATATTGCATACTCTTCAGGTAATACACGAAGGTACAAATAAGGTTAAAGAATCTAAGATTTTTGTTCTTGTCCACAGATTTGAACTATTCAAAATGGAGGAGAATGAAACAATCTCAGAAATGGTTACAAGATTCATTGACATTACCAATTCCTTAGCATCCCTTGGAAAGGAATACACCCGAGTCAAAAAAGTTTGCAAGATCCTTCGTGCACTAACACCAAATTGGGAGCAGAAGACAACTGCAATAGAAGAAGCGAATGATCTCTCAACAATGACATTAGAAAACCTTATTGGTAATCTAATGGTATATGAAGTGCAACTCGAAGAAAGAAAGAAGGATGAACAACAATCTCTCTCAAAGAAGACAGAACTTGCCTTCCATGCATCCTCAGACACGGACAATTCAGATGACGATGAAGAGGAGATGGCAATGCTTTCAAGAAAATTCAGAAGATTCTTAAAGCAAGGTAAAATTAAATGTTTTAATTGCAATAAAACAGGTCATATGAAGAAGGATTGCCCATTGCTAAAAAATAAAGGTAAATTTAAGAGCAAAAGGTTCAGAAAGAAGAAAGACTACCAAGCATCATGGGAAAATAGTGATTCCTCTTCCTCTAACGAAGAAGAAATCACTGAACATGCCAACATCTGTTACATGGCATTAGAAGAAGATGAGGTACAATATACTGAACTTTTATATGCATTCCATGAATTATTCAATGATCTAAAGATTAAAAAAATGAAGAATAAAGTTTTATTAAAGAAAAATGAAAAACTTTTCAAAGAAAATTCATGTTATGCCTCTCAAGTTTCTTCTATAAATTCTCAAAAAGATGATTTTGAAAAAGTAATATCATCATTGAAAAAGGATAATGAGAATTTTATAAAAGAAAATATTTTACTTAAAAAGAAAACTGTGTCTTTAAATGATAGAATTTCTGTGTTAGATAAAGACATATCAGTTTTCAAAATAAAATATGAAGATATTTTGAAAAATGTGATTAAGTTTAATCAAGAAAAAGAAAAGTTGAATGATTTGTTATCATATCAAAAGATGTCACATAATCATTATGGTCTTGAATTTTATGAAAATCTTCATATGTTAGTAATCCATATAATTCTTTTGTGAAAAGAAAGTCTGATAATAGTTCAAAAAGGATTAAGAATAAGTTTATATGGATTCCTAAAAACTTAAGCATTTTTGACAAAAATACTTATATTGCATCATACATACATGATATATGTCATTCATGCAATTATGTGTATACTAACAGATGGAAACCAAATTCAAATTGGGTTTGGTCTCCTAAAGGTAATACTTTACTCTTATGATTGGTACCATCTAACGTTTATCTTTCAGGTACCATATAAGAAGTTTGATACGGACAATACTTCAAATATTTATCATATATATATACTTGTTATGATATATTTGTTGCAGGGGGAGAACACAAGTTTCTATATCTGTTATAACCCATTTTCTGGAGGGGGAGAAAATATAACTTATTTTCTGCAGGGGGAGCATTCGTGCACACAAAGTGTCATCATCAAAAAGGGGGAGAATGTTGGAACTTGCTTTTGATGAAGACATTTGTGAAGCCATATCATTTGGAGCTCTATCACAAGCCTATTCAAGAGTTCTTCATGATCAAGACTTCCCAAAGAGAGTTGCTAATGATATGTATTGTAATGGTCAATAGCATGTTAAAAGCCTTCACACACACACACATATCATAGCCTATTAGTTGACTTGTACCTTTCTATGGTCGACTTATACATAGTATAGTCGACTTGACCATTTCCCTAGTCGACTATCCTTGTGTCCTAAAAGATCCCAACTCTCTGTTTGTCTCTATTAGTCAACTTAACAGAATACCTAGTCGACTAATAGACTTTTGTAGTCGACTTATAGCTTTCCCCTAGTCGACTAATACCTGGCATATTCGACTTATAATCTAGTTGTGGTTGACTTGGTTCAGTTTTCAGAAACTTGTCATTTGAATTTATCATGACCTAGTCGACTTGGTCTTGTCTATAGTCGACTAACCTTGAGAAATTTGCCTACCCTAGTCGACTAACCCAAATGTCAAGTCGACTAATGGCAGTTTCTGACTGTTGGACAGTTTCTGTTTTCTAATATTTTCTTCAACGTTATCCAACGTTTGAATGTTCAAAATGGACCTAATAACTACCCTAACTAACCCTAGAGTGCAGTTATAAATAGGGTTGTTAATCTTAGGCCAAAATACCAATTCAAATCTCAAGTTTTCTGACCAAAAACTCTGCCAAAATTCTGGTTCTCTGAAAACTATTTTTCCACTTCCAGATTCTTCACCAATTCCTACTCTTTTGTGAAGATCTCTGAAAGTCATCCTATACTAGCCCTTGTCCACGATCACATACTGAATCAAGGCTTATAGGAAAGGTTGTAATCACTCAAAGAAAGCATTATACAAGAGCGTCTTCTTGGTGTAGAAGAGGAGTTGTACAAGGTGGTTTGTTCTCTTGGTTGTAAGAGAAGTTGTACACATTTGGCAAAGGGGATTTGTCAAGTGGTGTGCAAGGTGGTTGATTTTGGGTGTACAAAGTCAAGGATAAAAGAAAATCTCAAGCGGGAGGCTTGGGGACTGGATGTAGGTCATGAGGACCGAACCAGGATAAATCACTCGTGTTTGTGATTGTTATCTTTTCTGTGATTTGTTTTTCTTTATTTGCAAGTACTTTTATTTCCTTTATACTAATATTCTTGTGAGTGTTGACTTCGTATATTAGATCCACATTTGGCATCATATCGGGACCAACAATTGGTATCAGAGCAGGTTCAACATATCACAATTAATAAAAAAGAAAACAAATAAACAAACAAACAAACAAACAAATAAAGAAAAAGAAAAAGATAAAGATAAAGAAAACAAGCCTATGCTACGGTTGACTTAGACCTAGTCGACTCCTAACTGGTTAGACAGTCCACTGGGGTACATTGTCGGAATCTGACCAAGAGTTAATCACCAGGTAGGGGCAAGATCAGTGAGAGGTATCCGTGCTGGAGCAACGGGCCTAATTATACCAAACTACTGTTCTTCGAGGTTTCGCCTCTCAATCCCAAACCTTAGGCACCGATTTGATGAGAGTAAAACTCTAACAACTTTCCCCTTAGGTCAATCTCCTAAATGAGTCCAAGATGTCCCTAGGGGCCAACGTCTAGCAATTTTTATTAAGGCTTAGGTTGTGTGAGTGGGGAGGTGATTTTTGAGCTAAGGAAGGGTAATGACTGAAAATCACCTAGAGGGGTGAATAGGTGATGGCTATAATTAATGGCAAATAATGCGGAATTAAAAACAAATTAGCAATAAGCAATAACAATTAGATAGATCTTGCAAAATAGTAAGCAATATAAGTGCAAGTAAAGAAAGAGAGTAGAGTTTAGAGAGATGGTGGACAATCGCAAACACAAGAATATGTTTCGAGGTTCGAGCCACTGCTCTACGTCCCCGCCTTCAACACGATGAAGGATTTCCACTATGAGCGATCCAACCGGATCGTCAATCGATTACAAATTCTCACTAGAACTCTTCGGACACACTTGTCCTCTCTCACGGTGCCGCAACACCAACTTGGAGCTCACTAGCTCGCTCGAAGCTGCAACCTCTACAACTTCTCAATTGAAGAAAATGGTGATCAACACTTGACCACAAAGATAGCTCACAAGTACAACCCTACAACCAAGATGAAGAAGTGAAATACTTTGGATTGTGTAGTGCAAATAGCAAGTAGAGAAGTAGAGGAAATGGCTCAAGCTAAAACACCAATTTTGGAAATTGTTGGCTCAAGAGAAAATCTTTTGTAAAGAGGCTAAACTTTGAAAAACTTTGATGTAAGGCTTGTAAACTTGTTGTTAAGTTGTTTCATACTCTCACTATTTATAGGGGATGAAAATAAGGTTAGAAAACTCGATAGATCTGTTGGGAGAAGACCCAACAAAAGACAAAACTGAAACTAGTCGTTAGGAGCCAACTCAGCAGATTTCTCTGCTGTCGGTCGACCGGGGGGTCGACCGCCAACGGTCGGATTTCCAATTGTTGGGAAAGCGGTAGACCGGACCGTCGACCTTGGATCCCAGACAGTGTAAAACTCTCTATCGGCCGACCGGGCCGGTCGACCAGAACAAACAGAGGGCACTACTCTTGCTGCCGGTCGACCGGGCCGGTCGACCGATGTGCATGTTTGCACATGGTGCATGTCGGTTGACTGCCCGGTCGACCGATAGAGCAGTTTTGCTCTGCCAGCAGTCGACCGCGCGGTCAACCAGATGAGGGCAAAAACTGATTTTTGAATATCTTTTGAAGTCAAAATTTTTCCAATAAAATTTCTTTTGATATCTAGATACAAAATAGAGTTCTAGGGTTTTGAGGAAGTAGAGTGTGATCATAAATCAACACCAAATTATTTAGAACTATATTTTGATAAAAAATCTTTTCTAAAATAAAAAACTGGTTTTTTCCAAAACTTATTTTTCTGAAACTCGATTTTCTGAAACTTATTTTTCTGAAACTCGATAAGAAACCAGGTAATAAGATTTTGTTTGAAAACACTAAGGATTATGAGATGTGTGTGTGTTTGTGACAATCCCAAAAGCTATCAACTTCTTTCATCTTGGTTTTAACAAATATCTATAAATCCTAACTAAAATGAAAAACGGTAAAGATACAAATCTTAAAATAGTCTTCTCAATATTGCTTGATTCTTGAGCTCCTCTAGTGTGCTAGGCTTTGTGATCTAAATCTTCTTAGCTTCCAAATGTGTGAGTCTTGTGTTGGAGCCAAAATACAACATATGATTTTTTCTGAAACTTAATTAAACAATTTTGTTAATACCTAACTGCATATGGTTAGTTATCATCAAAACTAAGGGCTACTGGCCTTTGGGCCAACAATCTCCCCCTTTTTGATGATGACAAAACATATGGAGTTATTACAAATATTTTTGGAAGAGACTTCAAGTGAAGCTCCCCTTTAACACATGCATATATAAGAATATGATATAAAAGAGCTAAATGCACAATAAAAGTATATATAAAGAATGTAACAGTTAGATTCATATGCCAACCATCTATGCATAGTAAGGATACAGAGATATGAAAGTGTTTGTACAAATGCTTATCTCCATCCATCCAGAAATACCTCTAACCTCCAAATAAGTGGTAGATGGTTGGATCAACAAGGAATAAGAAATAATACACAACCAGACATATATACCACATAGAGACAATAAGGATAACTGCCATATCAGAAATAAATATGTCCATACAAGCTTAGAAGTTCATGCCAACCTCAAAAACCAAATAAAACACGCAAAGCATATGTCCATAAAACAAAATACATATCCAACTCCAAATACAGAAAATAAAACATAAAAGCATAAAAGCTAACTCCCACAATAACTCCATCAAATAACTCTCTCCCGTTTTGTCATCAACAAAAGGGGTCAACCCTCCTGGAAATAAGGGTCTTCAGGAGAAGATGGTGCCCCAGGAACAGCAGGAGGAGGAAACCATGGGTCAAAAGGAGAACCCGTGGGCGGAAGTGGCTGTGAGCGACCACTCAGAAGAGGAGTCAGCCAAGTGTTCCTATTGTAGATGTCATGGATGCAGGTCTGCATATAGCGAATGAAATCACAAATGTGGTTGAGATTATTGTCCACTCACTGCTCTAGCCGCTAAAAGTGAGTGACCATCTGAGCGGACATCTGCTGGCTATGCTCCCAAAGCTGAGTGGAGAGAGCATGATAGGGATCAAAGGAAGCAGAAGAACTAGAAGAAGATCCTGGAGCAACAGCAGGAATGATAGGCAGCGGCTGAGGAGCAGGAGCGCGCTCCCTAACGTACATCCTCTTAAGGAGAGTGATGTTGATGTCAACTGACAGTTTGATGGACCGTTCAGTGGAAAGATCAAATCAAAGTTGCTTCAGAAGACATGTAATAAGCATCCCAAAGGGCAAATGCTGGTTTGGGACCAGAAGATGATCGGACGTCATGTAATCGATGTTGGGTTTAGGAACATTTATTCTAATACCTTTCAGAAGGCAATAGATCAGGAGAGGAGCAGAACCCCTAGCGTGACTATACTCTCCTGATTTTGGTAGGAGGTTATAGAAAATGATTTTAGCTAATAAGACTTGGGCGGTGAGAGTGTTATACTTCACGTCCTCATTTCCAACTAAAGCGGGGTTATCATCATCGTGAAGCAAAATGGATGCGGTGTGGGCAGACTCACCATCAGGATAAGCAAATTCATGATGATTCACATTATAAATATCTATCCCATCACAGGAGAGGTGTAGGAGATTTGCAAATTTATCAAGAGAAATATTTATATCCTTGCCCATAACTCTAGACCTGATATGATTATGTTGGAAAGACAGGTTAGAGTAAATAGAATGTACTAATTCAAGGTAAACAGGTTCTTGCATGGTGACAAATTGCTCAAGTGAACTAGTACTGAAGATATTTGCAAGATTAAGGTGCTCAAAATCACTAAGCACCACAGTCCTACCAGAGATGACAAGTTTATTGTGGATTATAGTATATCTATGAGATGCATTTTGGGAGATAAAGGGGTTGGATGATGATTCAGAGGTTTTGCCCTTCTTAGATCGGGATCTTTTGGACATGATGATGGATTAAATAGGATAATAGCACGAAATAAGGATGGATAAGCAAGAATAATAAGGAAAATTGAAGAGATTAGGGAGAAATTTTGATTATACCTCAAAATCCAAGAAAAATCCCTTAAAATATTGCAGATCTTGAGCTTGAGAACTATTTTAACAAATTTTCTAGGATGAATTTTGGATTGGAAGGAGTTTTAATGGGTTGGATTGGGTTTGGGAGGAGGAGAATTGAAGAAGGAAAGAGAGAGGAGTTGGTTGGAGAAGAAAGAGTGGAAGAATTAGGGATTTAGGGCTTTATAAAACCGGGTGAGAAAATAGTATACCCAACTCTCGGTCGACCGCCCAGTCGACTGGCGCAAACCGAGAGCAAACTCGGTTTCAATCGATCGACTGCCCGGTTGACCGGCTTCGAGTGAAACAATTTTTTTTGAATTCCAGGTTATCTCGTTGACCGACCGGTTGACTGTGCCTATGACAGGTTAACTCGATCGACCTTAACAGCCCAAACAGTTAAGAATTTTTTTAAAAGATTTTAATTTTCTTTTTAAAAGAAATTAAAGACCAAAATATTTTTGCATATAAAACATGAAAACAAAGTTTAAAATTTTAGTAGGCATGAAAACACATAAAATTAATTTTTATTTATTTTATTTATTAATAACAACATTATATATATATTATTTTAATTATGGTTAAATAAATTTTCATATTTGACAAAAAAATTTATTGGCCAAAAGAAATCTTTGATACATGGACAAACAAAATATGGCTAGAGTAAAAAAAACTAAATACACAATCTTAACAAGAGTCAAGATACGAAACAAAAATTAGGATATGCAAGTCTACATAATTAAAGCATGTTATCACAAAATGAAACTAGCAAATCCTATGCATGTATAGGTCTAGCTAGAAATAAAATTATCAAGTGGAGAAGTTACCAAACCACGGGTAATCTCCAAAATAGGTGCCTCTTTGATAGCGATGCAAGTGACGATTTGTTCATTAAGCTTGATGCATCCACCACCCGGGCACCATCTCCCCTAAGTCTTAGAGGAGGACGACACACCTGTATCAATTAAGTTTGACATGTCCTTTGGTACCCAAATCTTTTTGGGTCCTATGAGGTTAGTATTTTCTCGAACCCAAACATTTTTATTTATCATATTTAAATTTGCATAACAAAATTTTGCCAAATGGCTTTTGCGGCCACAATGTGCACAAGTATATATTTTTCCATATATGAATGCATGTTTGTGTTGATGTGAGTGTGCATGTGTGTGTGATGCATAAGGAGTGTGTTTCCTTTGAGTTTTTCCCGTAGAAAACATAGATGCAAATTTGGTCATGTCAAATGCACACTTTTTTAAAGTTGTATCTAAAACCTCAATGCGTTTTTGAATTTCAAAAAATTCATTTTTATTATAAGTGATACTTGGGCTTTTACCCTTATAAATAATTTTATATTTTTCAAAATCTATTTTCATTTTCTCAAAAGATTTTGATAAATCATTTTTCTCATTTGAAATAATCTCAAATTTGTTCTTTAATAAATCATTTTCCTTTTTTAATTTTATATTTTAAGAAAGAGAAATTTCATATCTATTTTGTAATTCTTAAAAAAAATGTGCTAATTCATCCATGGTCAAATCCTCATCTTCTAAAGAGTTTTCTAGGTTTACCTTAGAAGCTTCATCACCATGTGCCATGAAGCACAAGTGTGCGGTGTCGATCTCCTCTTCGGATTCTGTCTCCAAATCATCCCACGTGGCCACCATCGCCTTCTTCTTTTGCACGTTCTTGGAGGTAGTAGCTTGTAAAGAGGGGCAATCTACAATTAGATGATCCGTTCTTTTGCAGTGGAAGCGCAGACCCGTTTCCTCCTTTTTCTTTTCAAGTCTTCCTTGAGGTCTTCCTCTTCGGAAGTTGCATTGTCTACCTTTCTTGTAGAACATCTTGCCCACTTTTCTAATGAGCATGGCAAAGTCCTCATCATAGTCTTCCGATGATTCTTCTTCATCAAAGGAGGATGGAGTCGCCTTGAAAGTTATTGCTTTCTTCTTTGGAGCCTCCCTATCTTCTCTCTCCTTCATCTCCGTCTCATGTGTTTTGAGATTACCGATGAAGCCGGAGAAGTCCATCTCCTTCCTATCGTTCAGCTCCTTGAGGGTGGTTTCCTTTACTTCCCAAGATTTAGGAAGAGCTCTAATGACCTTCCGGGTCTTTTGGTCATTGTCAATCTTGTCACCTAAAGAAGACAAAGCATTAGTGATCTTAGTGAACCGAGTGAGCATTTCATCTATACTTTCATTTTCAAGCATATAAAATTCTCATATTGAGAACAGAGCAAATCAATTTTGGATCTCTTGACTTGCGACGTCCCCTCATGAGTAATGATAAGAACATTCCAAACTTCATAAGCGGATTTGCAACTAATCACACGTGAAAGATCAACTTCATCTAATGCTTGTGTAAGTGCATATTAGGCTCTAGCATTGGCCTCATAGTCCTTAGCGGTTGTTTCGGACCATTTATCCTCATCACTATGAGGTTCAACAAATTCTTTGGTAATGGATTTTCCAACTCTAACTCCTAACGACTTTAGGAATAGATTCATTTTGACCTTCCAAATAGGGAAGTTCAACCCATCAAATTTGGGTGGGGACTTGATGCTAGAGAAGTCAAGTGATGCCATGAAAACAAGTTTAGTGCACAAACAAATAATAGATGCAACAAATAAATATAGCCAAATAAAGAGGATCTTCCTAAGGTGGTTAAACCAAATGCTAGGGTTAGGCTCTGATATCAATTGAAAATCACCTAGAGGGAGGGTGAATAGGTGATGGCTATAATTAATGGCAAATAATACGGAATTAAAAACAAATTAGCAATAAGCAATAACAATTAGATAGATCTTGCAAAAGAGTAAGCAATATAACTGCAAGTAAAAAGAGAAAGTAGACTTTAGAGAGATGGTGGACAATTGCAAACACAAGAATATATTTCGAGATTCGAGCCACTGCTCTCCATCCCCGCCTTGAACATGATGAAGGATTTCAACTATGAGCGATCCCACCGGATCATCAATCGATTACAAGTTCTCACTAGAACTCTTCGGACACACTTGTCCTCTCTTACGGTGCCGCAACACCAACTTGGAGCTCACTAGCTCGCTCGAGGCCGCAACCTCTACAACTTCTCAATTAAAGAAAATAGTGATCAACACTTGACCACAAAGATAGCTCACAAGCACAACCCTACAACCAAGATGAGGAAGTGAAACACTTGAGATTGTGTAGTGCAAATAGCAAGTAGAGAAGTAGAGGAAATTGCTCAAGCTAAAACACCAAATTTTGAAATTAGTTGGCTCAAGAGAAAATCTTTTGCAAAGAGGCTAAACTTTGAAAAACTTCGATGTAAGACTTGTAAATCTTGTTGTTAAGTTATTTCATACTCTCACTATTTATAGGGAGAAGACCCAACAAAAGACAAAACTGAAACTAGTTATTGGGAGCCAACTCAGCAGATTTCTCTGTTGTCGGTCGACCGGGCTGCCAACGGTCGGATTTCTGACTGTTGGGAAAGCGGTCGACCGGACGGTCGACTGTGGATCCCAAGCAGAGAGTAAAAATCTATGTCGGCCGACCAGGCCGGTCGACCGGAACAAACAGAGAGCACTGCTCTTGCTGTCGGTCACCGGACCGGTCGACCGATGTGCACGTTTGCACATGGTGCATGTCGGTTAACCGCCCGGTCGACCGATAGAGCAGTTTTGCTCTGCCAGCGGTCAACTGCACGGTCGACCGGATGAGGGCAAAAATTGATTTTTGAATATCTTTTGAAGTCAAAATTTTTCCAATAAAATTTCTTTTGATATGTTGATATAAAATAGAGTTCTAGGGTTTTAAGGAAGTAGAGTGTGATCATAGATCAGCACCAAATTATTTAGAACTATATTTTGATAAAAATCTTTTCTAAAAACAAAACCTGGTTTTTCCAAAACTTATTTTTCTAAAACCTGATTTTTTGAAACTTGTTTTTTTTGAAACTTGGTAAGAAACCAGGTAATAAGATTTCATTTGAAAACACTAAGGATTATGAAATGTGTGTGTGTGTGACAATCCCAAAAGCTATCAACTTTTTTCATCTTGGTTTTAACAAATATCTATAAATCCTAACTAAAATGAAAAACGGTAAAGATACAAATCTTGAAACAGTCTTCTCGATATTGCTTGATCCTTGAGCTATTCTAGTGTACTAGGCTCTGGGATCTAAATCTTCTTGGCTTCCAAATATGTGAGTCTTGTGTTGGAGTCGAAATGCAACATATTATTTTTCTTGAAACTTAATTAAACAATTTTGATACCTAACTATATATGGTTTGTTATCATCAAAACTAAGGCCTAATAGCCTTTGGGCCAACAATGACTTCCCCACCTTATGTTGTATTGGGTTTTGCTCTTAAGTTTAATTCGTGCAAGTGTGCAATATAGATAAGAATGAACACACAAAGAGAGTAAACACCTCCGTCAAGATCACACAACAGAAAAATAAAATACAGTACATTGGAATGAAAATTGACACATGCCTAAATGCAAATGTCTAAACCATTTTAAAGCATCCAATTTCTGTACTTTAGTTCTTAATTATTACAGTGCACAGGTAATATAAACAAAATTTAGCAGCAGAGTATAAGAATATACAAGAATTTACCTAACCACACAAAAGCGAGTGTCGACTTCTACAATGCTAAAGAATTTAAACTGCACACCAAAACACAAAGAAGAAAAGTTAACAAAAATATGAAATCAAACCGTTTCCGTCCCCGCCAAAATTTGATCGGCGGAAAACCGCGCACAAAAAGTGTATGTTTTGAAATCAAGATTTAAAGTGTGTGCTTTGGCTTCCTCGATACTTCTGTTATAGCATAGAGGCTAAAACGATTCGAATCCGCAAAGACGGGAGGCGATAGAAGCTTACACGGTATGTTTACGTGTATGTTAACGGCTCTTCAATGTTTGAAAGAATGAAAAGAAAGAAAAACAAAGAATGAAAAAGAGAAGTACAGTGAAACACAAAGAAGTGGGAAATATAGAAAAGAATATATTTGTGATTTTATTTGTATATCTAAAACTAAGTGAAAAAGAAAGAAAACCCATGGCTACTAACTACTAATGGCTCCACTAACCATGCTAACCTCTTAGTGATAGTTGCCTCACATGTATCCTTGGCAATCACAGGTCCTTGGTTCAAGAGCGTTTCAAAGCATGACTCATGCGATAACTTTCACATCCAAACTCAACAAAACGAGTGCAAGCTACACTTAAATCATCAAAACTAAATAAGAGTAAGCATGAAATAAATTAATGTTAGCTTGTTAGAAAGTTAGGAGTTTGAGTGTTAGATCCATCATCATGAGCCATCAATGGCTCTTGTAAAAGCAAGGCCAAGTAGAGGCTATTTGATTCATGTGGATTATCATAAAAGAAGTTGACAAGTTAGTGGTTAGTAGCTAGTTGCCATGAGAGAAAATTAGCTAAACATGTAAAAGAAGTTAAAGAGAAGAAAACAAGGAGAGATAAAGAGAGCACCTTTCATAGATTGTCACCTTCTATTACAAGCGCTCTTGCTTTCCACTCATGTACCACTCTCTCTCCTATTACAAGATCTAAAAGAAAATAGAAAATACAAAGAGAAAGAAGAAGAACTAACCTAAACTAAACTAAACTACAACATGGAGAAGAAAACTACCCTAAAACTACACTACTCTCTGTATCTCCTCTTTACAAAACCCCAGGGGATATTTATAGGCACCAGGGGAAAGGGGGGCCCGCGGACAAACCCTGGCCCAAAGTACGGGCGCGGCCACACCCGTATGGGCGCGAAAATGCGACAAAAGCTACATTTTCGTAGCTCTTCTAGAGCCGCGCTCGCGGCACTTTCTGCCGTGCGTTATCCCGTCTGTCCCCTGTTAGCTGCAGGTCCCAGTTTCTGGTTTTAGACCCCTGATTTTAACGAATCAGCTCTCCAAAGTCAATGGATATATGTTAGGCCCTTAATCACCCATTAAATCGTGATTTAGGGTCTTCTTCATTACACACCATGGACCTAGAAACATACAAGAGAGGTGTTATTAACAGAATTTAATATTAAATAAATGTGAAGATGTGGTATGAAATATTCAATTTTAGAGACTAATCATCTGTTCCTACTCCTCAGGGAGGAATCATGTGGGTTCATCCTGACCTTGTGGAGGGCCAACAGTGGACTACTGTTGCAACAGGAAGTCCAAAGGTAAAGAAAAGTTTCGCTTTGCAATATGGTGTATGCCTCTTCCCGGGAAGTAGAAACCGATGTTCCCTCACTAACTGACTCAGAGGAGGAGACAATCATCCTTGCTGTAGAGCTCAATGTACCACTCATGGCCAAAACTCGTTCGGGTCAGTCGTACTTGAAGAAGTACGATGAGATGGTGGCAAGTCCTCCTAAACCCATCCCCGAGACAACAAAGCCATCCATGACGCAACTTATGGAGAAGCAAAAAGAGCTTCATTATGCCAAGGCCCTCCCGAAAGATAAAGCGGAAGGATCATCAACACCTTGCCGCTTTGATGCCTTGGCTCAACTGGCTAATATCCCGGCCAGGATAACCCTTTACGAGCTCCTGAGACTATCAAAGTCAACAAGAGAAGCTTTGAGGGAAGCTCTAGCTGATGCTGAGGTCTTCATGGCCCAGATCCTAGCTGGACCACAGGAGGAAGACGAAGAACACTGCCTCCACACCTCTCGACATGCCCCCTGCATCACCTTCACACCAGACGACATGCAGGTCAAGAAGAAACATGATAGGCCCCTGTACTTCACAGGATATATTGGATCAACTGAAGTGAGCCGCATTCAGGTAGATTCAGGATCCGTGTTGAGCATTACGCCTCACCGAGCCATGTAGCACTTAGGGATCCCCACCCACCGATTGAGCGCTACCTAAACTACCATATATGGTTTCAACGCCAATGGTACGCGCTCAATAGGGAAGATCAAGCTCAAATGTCATATTGAGGACCTAAGATCTAAAGTGACATGCTATATGATTGACGCTGACACTTCGTACAATTTGCTGCGAGGACGACCGTGGATTCATCGTAACTCCATCGTCCCTTCCACTCTCCATCAAGTCATGAAGTATGTTGACGGAGATAGGAAAGCCCGAATGTTGATCGCTAAAAGGCATCCGTTTAAGGGGGTAGAGAACTATTTAACAGACTCCCTCATATACCGAGATTCTCTAGAGACGAACAAGAATCCCCAGCCAGAGGAACCAGACTCTGGTAATGAAGCTGACATTGAGCCAGAGCAGAGGAAGAATGTCTTTGGGAGCTGAACCCACTTGTAATGAGCATTAATAAGCTCGATGTCCCCGCTAATGATGAAGGCGGGTGGTATATTAATGAAGAGTTAGATTTGGCTTACTTTTCTGTGTATGCTTCAGATTCCATGCAGTCAGACAATAGTACCGATGTAGATGATGACCCCTGGTCGGCAATAGATGCTCTGACATCATTACATGTACTGGTGAGGTAATCCCTCACGGCATATCAAGGCGTCGTGATGCACATAGATTGTTATTCATGGTCCTAGTAAGACACAAAGGCCAAAGACCAATCCTTTTTGAAAAGTCGAGTCTAAATAAATAACTCGCGAAGACTCTGAAAGTGAGGATGAATCTCTTCAATTCTCTCAATATGAGCCAAATGTACTCAGAATGATGGAGAACATGTGGTATGACCTAACAAATGGTCCTGGCTTGAACTTTGGTAAAGGAAGAAGAACACTGCTTCGATCCTTCGTTCCAAAAGGGAAAGCCCCTGATTATTATCATTGAACTCGTAGGGGGTTGAGTTATGTGTCAACTCCAATCTCGTCGGCCTCTGAGTCTGAAGAGTCATTATATCACTACCGCTCGTCAGGCACGTCGTCGTGGGAGTCAGATGTCAGTGTCGGCCGTCTTCAAAGAAATCTCGATAAACATGGTTTCAACAAGCCACCCGGAAGATGGAGATGAAGAAATGATCCAGTCAGATACAGATCCTTGGATCAAACACCTAAACACTCTCTGGGATATTTGCTTCGAACAATGTGAACCACCCAAAAAGGATAAGGTCACCCAGATCAATCTGGGAGATGAGCCTAATCCTAAGCCCATCTTTATAAGTGAAAGCTTATCACCCTCTGAGAAGGAAGATCTAATATCTCTTGTGCGGGAGTATATAGATGTTTTCGCTTGGAATTACGAGGATACGCCTGGGCTTGATCATCAAGTGACTATGCATCACCTCAACATCAATTCGGATACAAAACCAGTCAAACAACAGTAGCGACGGTTTCGTCTAGAAATAATGGAAGCAATCCAGTCGGAAGTCAAGAAGCATATAGACTCCAGTTTTATCAGGGAGGAACAACACCCTGATTGGGTAGCCAATATCGTCCTCGTTACCAAGAAAAATGGGAAGATCCGGGTTTGCATTGATTTTTGTGATCTAAACGAGGCCTGTCCTAAAGATGAATTCTCCCTTCCAATCACAGATGTCATGATCGACAACACGTGTGGGTATGAACGGATGTCCTTCATGGATGGATTCTCGGGATACAATCAAATCAAAATGTACCCTGATGATGAAAAGCATACATCTTTCAGGATGCCATTGGGGTGTACTACTATATTGTCAGGCCCTTCAGATTAAAGAACATGGGGGCAACGTACCAAAGAGCTATGAATGCAATTTTTCATGAGCATATATTCAAAACAGTGGAATGTTACGTCGACGACATTGCAGTAAAAAGTCGTGCCAAAGGCGATCACATTGCAGATCTGAAGACAGTATTCGATATCAAGCGAGCATATCAGTTAAAAATGAATCCCACCAAATCCTTCATGGGTGTAGCCAGTGGGGTTTGTTGTTACATCCAAAGGAATCCACGTCGACCCAGAGAAGGTTCGCGCTGTCCAGGAGATGCAACCTCCAAGGAATCTCAGGGAGCTTAGAGGATTGCAAGGGCGATTAGCATATATCCAGAGGTTTATCTCTAATCTCTCAGGACGATGCCAACCTTTCACCAAATTGATGTAGAAGGGTGTTTCATTCATTTGGGATGAGGCTTGTTAACAAGCATTCGAGAAAATCAAGCAGTACCTCACACAACCACCTGTCCTTATAGTTCTGATGTCAGGAAAATCTTTCCTGATATACGTCCGAGAGATGGACATTCCTTAGGAGCTTTGCTAGCCCAGAATAATAATCAGGGACACGAGCAGGCAATCTACTATTTGAGTAGAACTATGATCAGAGCCGAACATCGGTACAACCCGATCGAAAAGGAATGTTTTGCGTTGGTATTCGTCGTCCAGAAATTACGACACTATTGGGTGGGCCAAACTATACATATCATATCAAAAGTCAATCCTTAAAAATTGCTTATGACAAAGTCATCATCACTAAATGGTCGATTGGCGAAATGGGCCAATTGCTCTCCCAAAATGAGATGCAATTCCTGCCACAAAAAGCCGTGAAGGGACAGGCGGTGGCATATTTCCTTGCTTAGCATCCAGATCCAAGGGTGACGAAGCTTTATGAGGATCCCCCAGACGAGGTCGCTGAACTTTGCTTGACCCAGACATCTTTCAAAGGACAGGTGTGGCAACTCTTCTTCGACGGCGCATTGAGAACGGGTCCGAGAGGAAATATCGTAGCAAGAGTAGTGGTAATACTTGTTTCCCCACAGAACTACGTAATCCCTCGTGCATTATCATTAATCGAGTCATGTTCCAACAATGTAGCGGAATACAATGCTCTCTTGATTGGGATGTAAATCGCCGATGAAATTGGCGTTAAAAATCTCAAAGCATATGATGACTCTAAGCTCATCATTAACTAAGTTCGTAGCGAGTACAAAGTCAGACATGAAGACTTAGTACCCTATTATAACATAACTATTTACATGGCCAAGAGGTTCAGAAACTTTTAAATCGACCATGTACCTCGCCAGCAAAACGCGCATGCAGATGTACTGGTGTCTCTCGCTGCTTCCTTGGGTCTTCTAGCTGGAGTAGTAGAGAAAATACTCATCTATAACCATGACCTGTATTGCCCAAGATTCACTTTTGAAGACCACCAAAAGCTGATAGGAGACTGTCAAGTTAAAGAAGCTCTAGAGACTTCAATAGGTCAGAGCCTAGGGATTGGCGATTCCCGCTCATCGACTATGCATTGTACAGCATCTCTCCTGAGACCTCAAAGAGGTGGCTGCCATTAGAAAGAAAGCCCCTAAATTCTACTACAATGCAATCACAAGAACACTGTATCGCCGATCGCATGATGGGATTCTCCTTCGCTGCCTGTCACAAAAGGAGGCATAGGAAATACTTAAAGAAGTGCATGACGCCATGTGTGGAGCTCATCAGCCTGGTCAGAAGCTTGGAGATTGACTCTGAAGACTGGGGTATTATTAGCCAAAGATGATCCCTGGCGCCATTGCTTATGTCAGGCGATGTCGCCTGTCAGGTCTATGGAGACTTCATCCACCAGGCACGAGGACATCTCTGCCCTACAACTTCTTCCTGGCCATTTGAAATGTGAGAAATGTGTTGGAACTTATTTTGATGAAGACTTATGTGACGCATGTCATTTGAAGCTCTAACACATGACGAATCAAGAATTCTACATGATCAAGATGTCCCAAGGAGAGTTGATATGATGTATTTTGTAAAGATGAAATAGCATGTAAAAAGCCTTGACACACACACTCATATCACAGTCCTGTTAGTCGACTTACAGTTCCTTATAGTCGACTAATAACATGTGTAGTCGACTTGACCCAAACCCTAGTCGACTAAGTCTTGTGTCCAAAACAGACCCAACTCTCTGTTTGTGCATTAGTCGACTTGACAGTAAAATGTAGTCGACTAATAGCAAAGTATAGTCGACTAACCCTTGTCCCCTAGTCGACTAATCCCTGGTCCAGTCGACTTGTTGTTAGTTGCAATCGACTTGATTCAGTTAAACAGAAAACTGTCAGTCCAACGTATCTTGACCTAGTCGACTTATAGTCAAACCTAGTGGACTAATAGTAGGAAATTTGCCTTGTATAGTCGACTAACTCAAAAGGCAAGTCGACTATAGGCAGTTTCTGACTGTTGGACAGTTTCTGACTGTTTGTCTTGTGTGCAACGTTTCCTAACGTTTCAATCATTCAAAAGGCACCTGTAACTGCCCTAACTACTCCTAGAGTGTAGCTATATAAAGGGTGGTTAATCCAAAGGCCAAACAACAATCCAAAACTTCAGTTTTCTAAGATCAAATTCTGCCAAATCTGAAAACTATTTTTTCTAACTTTTGTTCTTCACCAAAAGTCATTTCCATTGTGAAGTTCTCTGAAGTTTCTCCTATACTAGACCTTGTCCACGTTCATATACAATACAAAGGCTTATAGGAAAGTTGTAATACTCAAAGCAAGCATTGTACACGGGTGGCTTCTTGGTGTAGAGGCAGTTGTACAAGGTGAAGTGTGTTCTCTTGGTGGAAGAGAAGGTGTTCTCTTGGATGTAGAGAAGGTGTACACATTTGGTAAAGGGGATTTGTCAAGTGGTGTGCATGGTTGTGATTTTGGGTGTACAAAATCAAGGATAAAGGAAAATCTTAAGCGGGTGGCTTGGGGACTGGATATAGGTCACAAGGACCGAACCAGGATAAATCTCTCTTGTTTGCGTTTGTCTATTTTCTGAGATTTATTTTCCTTTTTGCAAGTTTATTTATTTGCTTAACATTAATCCTTCTTGTTTTTAGTTTTGTGTTGACTTGGGTATTTTTAGATCCATAATTGTCAACAGATAAAGTTCCGCATTTGGCATCATCTCGGGATCAACAAAATGGACGTAATTGGTCCTATCAGCCTACCTTCATCCAAAGGACATCGGTTCATCCTAGCAATAACCGATTACTTCTCTAAATGGGCTGAAGCTATTCCCTTGAGGGAGATAAAGACATCTGACATGATCAGGTTTGTTAAACATCACATTATTTATCGCTTTGGCGTGTCATGACGAATTGTCCATGATAATGGGCACCAGTTCGTCAGCAAAGCCTTTCAAAGGTTCTGCAACAAGTTCAGAATTCAGAGTGTGTCTTTAACGACATACTATCAAGCCACTAACGGCCTTGCAGAATCCTTCAACAAGACTATTAGAAAACTTCTCAAGAAATTTGTCTCAAAAAGTCAACCTGATTGGGACGACAAATTAGGTGAATACTTATCGGCTTATCGCACGATGGTTCGAACCCCGATGAAAGCTATACCATTTTCTTTGGTATATGGGTGTGAGGCTGTACTTCTATTAGAAATTCAGATCCCATCTCTACGCATCATCTTGACAACAGAGATGATAAATTAGGAGAAGCATCGAATGCGGCTCCAAGAGCCGGAGGCTTTAGATGATAAACGCCTGCAAGCTCAACAGCAAATCGAGCTCTATCAAGCTCGAATTACCAGAGCCTTCAACAAGAAAGTCAAGGAGCGAACTTTCAAGAAAGGTGACTTTGTCTTAGCCGTCAGAAGACCCATGGTCATGACGAATAAGACCAAAGGAAAATTTCAGCCCAAATAGGAAGGAACATTTGTAATGGAGTCAGTCTACTCGAATGGAGGATACCGCCTTATAACCCCAGACGGTGATACGCTTATGATGCCAATCAATGGCAAATTCTTAAAAAAAATACTATCCTTGATAGTGATCGTCGGGAAAACTAGCACTCAAAATGTGTGTTTTGTAAAATCAATGAAAAGCTCGAGTATGTGCTAATATACCCTCGATACTTCCGTTATAGCATTGGCTTAACAGGTCGAATCCACAGGGAAGGGAGGCGATAGAAGCATTGACAGTTTTTATTCACGTTGTTTGTTAACAGTTCTTCTTTGTTGAAAGAATGAGGAAAAGAATGAAAAGGAAAAGAAAAGGAAATCTAGAATGTGGTAGGTGAGGAGAGCGATGAAAATGTCGATATAAAAATAAAATAGAAAGTGGTTTGGAAAACAAAATAGAAAAGAAGATGAAGCTTGTAGTAAAGAAAATGAAAACAAAGACAAACAAAGAAGCGGTGAAAACAACGGTGAAAAGAGTTTTGGAAATAGTTTCTAAAACAAGGTAAAAGAAAACTCATGGCTACTAACTACTAATTGATCCACTAACCATGCTAACCTCTTCTTGATAGTTGCCTCACATTTGATCCTCGGCCATCACTAATCCTTGACTTCAAGAGACGATACAGAGCATGGCACATAGATGGTTCATCACAATCAAACATGCATCAAGATCAAGCTAATACAAGCATTAACTCATCAACCATTAAAAGAAAGCATGAAATAAGAGAGAGTTAGCTTGGTTAGCAAGTTAGCAAGTTAGATGTTAGAACCCATCATCATGAGCCATCAATGGCTCTTGCAAGAGCAAGGCCTTAGTAGAGGCTACTTGATTCATGTGGATTATCAAGTAAGTGGTTAGATGGTTAGATGGTTAGTAGTTAGATTGCCATGAGAAGAAGAAAAGTTAGCAACACATCATGTAGAAGATGAAGGAGATTACAATGGAGGAGAAAGGAGGCACCTTTACATAGACTGTCACCATCTATTACATCAATCCCTCTCTATCTCTCTCTATGAATCTCTCAGCCCTACTACAATGATCTAAAAAGAAATGAAAATACAAGAGAAATGAAGAGCACCTACCTACACTACACTAAACTTCTCCTAGAATCAGAACCTACTCTTAAAAATGAAGACTGCCTGCGCTTTGGCCCTATGCAGGGTTATTTATAGGCCAAAGATGCTTCCAGAAGACGAGACGGGGTCACGCGCCGAAAATCGACGCATGGCTCCACTAACAGGCCGCGGATCCGCGGCAAGAGCCGCGGATCCGCGGCCAAACCAGGGAGAAAACTCCCTGATTTTGGTGCGGGAATCCGTCGGGCTTCTAGGCGCTTCCTGGTATATTCCGTTTCGGGTAATTTCGTCCGCAAATTCGTCTGATGTGCGCAAGAGGCTAGGTTCAATGTATCTTCTAGATAATCCCTTGCTTGACCTCCAAGTAATGCGAATTTAATTACCTTAAATTGGGTTTAATTAAGCTCTTATTACACCTTTGCCCTTGAACTTTTGATTTACCTGCAATAAAGACCAAAACACGATTTAGACCGATAATTTATTCATATATCGGTGGGAAATGCGATATAATAATGCATAATCGTAGACTAATCATACCCCCACACTTATCTTTTTCTCGTCCCGAGCAAAACAAGAAAAGAAAAACTATACTACAGAGGTTATTACACCACTTTCGCAGGTGACGCGATTGCACTGAGCGTGTGCAACAAGACGTTAAACCTCTAGGTTACCCTAGAGGAGGAGTGTTGTCTCCTGAGGGTTTTCAGCAGATTGCACCCACAAAATCCATAAAGAAAGAAGACAAATGTTAGTATTTTGAAAACACATTTTGAAAGAGAGACATGTTTATGAAATATTTTTGCAAAAATATAAGCGATCTAAGGTCGTAAGTCCACCAAAAATCATTCTTCCTTAAACTTAGTCTCTACGCAAGATCTTGTCTTTAATTAAGGTAAGCATTCAAAATTGGATTGAATATTTTATCTTTCATAAAACCTAGATAATATGCACTTTGTGATAGTGAAGATTTCTGGGATTTCAACTCTATGTAAGATCACCTAGAGGGGGGGTGAATAGGTGATGGCTAATCTAATGGTCACTTGTGAACAAGTAATGCGGAATTAAAACTAAGTTGACCAAATTAAAATTTCTTTTTAATTAAACACTTATGTATAACCAAGAGTGTTGCCGAATTCCCTTGCGAGGCTCTGGACAAGCTCTCTAGATTCCCTTGAATGGGTTGAGGTGCCGCGTTGGCTCTCTTGGTTGAATACTAGTGTTAACAACAATCCCACGCAATTATATATCAATCAAGCACAAGGGTATATATCATGCATATATAAGATGAACACAATGAAAGTAAATGCAAGATATAAAAGAGACAAAGAGAGAGAGAGGGAAGAGTAAGCAATCGCAAACACAAAGGGTTTGTTTCGAGGTTCGAGCACACTTGCTCTACATCCCCGCCTTCGACACACGAAGGGTTTCCACTATGCAAGATCCCAATGGATCTCTCCTCGGTGCCGTACACCTACAAACCCTCAGACTCCAAGTCCGTACACACGCAAGCCCCCTAAGCTTGCCGAGGCCGCACCTCGAACCACCAAGAGTTCACAACCGAACTCCAACCACAACGAGCACACTTGCCCGCTTCCTCAAGGTACAAAGAAATATCTTTGGTGATCACAACACTTTGATCACCTTACAAAGCTCTCACTACAACTCTCCTATAGGATAGATATATCTATGGATGCTCAAGTGTAGTGTGAGAAATCAAGGAAAGAAAGCTTTGGTAGAAAAACACAAGAAATCACTTTAACACTCTCTTGATAAAAACTCCCTTTTGATTGGAAATATTTGCACTCAAATATGTGGAGAGAACTTCTGAAATCAGTTGGAAAAACTAGCTCAAAGGTCTCCAAAATCTTAACCTTAAAACAGTTGACAAAGTCCAATTTATAGACTTCAGAAAATAGAGCCGTTGGGAACCTGTCAGTGCTGTCGGTCGACCGCCGGTCGACCGGCCAACGGTCATATTTCTGACCGTTGCAGCCACCGGTCGACTGGTGAGTCGACCGCTTCTGGAAAGAACTGTCGGTCGACCGATCCGGTCGACTGGCATTTTCCAGAGAGCAACAGGTTTGGGTCGGTCGAGTATCGGTCGACTCCGGTCGACTGATACGCACATGCACAAAAACTGTGCATGTCGGTCGAGTGCCGGTCGACTGCCGGTCGACCGGGTCGCTGAGAAATTCTGAAAAATCAGAACTTCCAGGACCTGGACAATTTGGATTTAGGTTTTGGGTCTTGGATAAAATATTTTGGTCTTGAAAAATCATAGAGTATGAGCATGTGTCATACTACTATCAGGGTAAGATACTTGTAAAAGTTCTTTTGATAAAAACTTAATTGTCCATGAAATGTTTTCCAAACCTTTATCAAAAACAAAAACAAGATATTTGAGTCCATTTAAAAGCATAGTGTGTATGGATATGATCCACTCCACAATCAATATGAAATATCTATGTTTTGACATAAAGCTCTAATCATGATTTTGGTTTAAAGATATGAACTATGAAATACCAAAATCCAAGATAAATATTTTGTCACAAAGAAAAATCTTTTTCCAAATAAAATTCTTTTCTAAACAAAATCTTTTATGAAAGCACTTTAAATCAAGAGTTCTAATCAAGAGTGTGTGTGTGTGATATAACTTGAGCAATCCACCAACTATCTATCCTTTACATTTTTACTAAAAACAAAAATACAAATTCTATACCTAGACCCAAGTCTTCAACTTCTTGAAGTCTTCCCTTGAAGCTTCACATCATCTTGACTTGGTCCAAGCTTGATCCAAAAACTCCTTGGATCACCACATGCAAGCTCCAAATCTTGTTCTTTTATCCTTGTTGAGCTATGCACCTACTAAGATCTTGATCATGAATCTGTCACTAATTAAACACAAGATCATTAGTAACTATAACTACATGAGTTGATCATCATCAAAACTAGGGTGAAGGGCCTTTGGGCCAACAATCTCCCCCTTTTTGATGATGACAAAACTCATGGAGTTATATATGCATGGATTAAAGTAAAGCTTCAAAGAAGCTCCCCCTTAACGCATGCATAATAAATAAGCAATAGATATTCAATGAAGCACATGACATGTATGCAATGTAGGAGATGCAATCATATAAATCAAATCATAAATCAAATCTTTTGCTCTTAATTGCAAGACAACATATATGCATAAATACAAATCTTACTCCCCTTAAGCAAGGAACCAAATACTTCTCCCCCTTAAGTAAAGGAAATCATGCATATAACTTAAATACTTCTCCCCCTTTTTGTCAATCATCAACAAAGGGTTCAAAGTTCAAATCATCAAACAAATTTTCTCCCCTTTTGTCAAAAATAAGGAAATCAAGGAGGGTAAAATACAAATCAATCAATAAAATTTATATGCGATATAAATTCATGAAGAGGAAGACGTTAAGTTAGCTTCCCGACACATATGCATTACATGAAAGAGGGATGACAAGCCCTAATTCACATAACGTATAATATGTCATGCATAAGAGGAGATGTGAAGCTCCCCCTACACACGTATATCATATAAAGAAGAGTTGTCAATCTCCTCAATTTATAATATACTCAACATGAATCTATATGTAAGAGAGATGTTAAGCTCTCCTTGCATATAGACAATACAAATCAAAAATTTTGAATTTTTCTTTATCAAAACAAAATTTTAACTTTTTCTTAGTAACAACAAATTTTGAGATATCAATTGTAAAATAATCAAATTTTGAATTTTTGATACCAATTTCAAAACACAATGCATAAGCTTATTATGAAATACCAATTTGAAATCTAATTAAGCTTAGCATCAACAATCTTTGTGCTTTAAAGGAAATACCACTTGTAAAATAAGCACAAATAGATAACATATATGTATGACAAGATAATACCAATAGAAATTGATATAATTTGAAGGCATTCATACATACAATCAAAATATGGATATACACAACATGAAGTCATATTGATACCAATTGCAAATAACCAATGATACCAATTGAAAAGTAAGCATAAGTGTATACATCATATAATCTACCATATGAAGAATTCGAACTAGTTAAATGAACTTGTTTTAAGAACTAGTACGAGATCCTTCCATCAAGGAATAAGTTAAAAGGTTTTTCATGGAATATGCATAAATCACAAGGCACTAAAACACTCTAATCCATAAAGTCCATATAATATTTTCAAAAGAAGTGAGTGTACTAATGTTATGTGAAACATGGCATCATGAAAGTTGCAATAAAACTCAATATTCCTTAAAATCATAAATTTGAAAATACGAAAATCATTACAAATTTTAATATATGAAAATCATCAAAATTATATTTCATAGCATATGTATGTTTTGACAAGACATTAAGTATACATACATATCCCCAAAATACAATTGAGTCCTTATAAATAGATTTGCATGAAAAGCAAATGACTCAAGGGTTATCCATGTATATTTTAATGTTTTGGCAAAAGAAACTTATACATGAAATGAAATCACATGATCAAAACATAAATCCAATTGGGAATACAAGTTTAAGAATGTAATGATCATCAACACAAGGCTATACTAGTACATCTAATAGGCACAAATAAGCATTCAACCCAATCATATATAGATTTATTTGTGGTCCATAAGGTGTACAAGTATAAATCCAAGTGTTGACAAATACTAACATCTAAACTAATATTCAATACAATGTAGCATCAAAAATTTTGAAATCACAAAAGAATTTATCCATAAAAATAGAATCATGTGCAATACTTGAAGAATAGATAAATAGTTTAAATGGATTTTTGACAAACTAGTTAAAAATCCTTAAAAAAATATAAGATCATATGTATTTCATGAATACTACTAAATACATAAAAGTTCAAGCACTCATATTCCATAAAGCTCCAAATTATATATTTTCTTAAAGATAGAGTGTTCAAAGGTTATGTAAATAGTGTCTACATGAAAATAGTCATTGAAGCCCAAAACGATCATAAGTCAAATTTTTAACAACAAATCATGAAAAAATCATTTTTCACTAAAATCAACAATTTTCATGGTATATGTATGGTTTATACAAATCTAACAATATGCATACATATCCCAAAAATAAAAGAGTCTATTAAATGTTTGCATGAAGGCAAGAGACTCACGGGTATACATGTATATTTATTAGATTTGAATTAAGCACCCATATACATGAAGTAAATCACTAAAATAGGTAAAACATGTATAAAAGAGAATCATCAAAACTAGATTATACATATGCATAAAGTGGATACAAGTGAGCATGAAGTTCAATTATTTAATAGTCAATTGCAATTCACTATTTGTATATGTATACATACAAGTTTGATATATTCTACATCTAAGCATGTAAATACCACATGAAGCACAAATCAAACAAAATCATGAACATGCTATGAATGTATGAAATAAGTAAAAGCATGTACAAAAAAAAATAGGAGTTTAGAAGTTGTTACCAACTACAAAGCTCCAAGTATGGTGGTCTTTTCCACCAAAATTCCTTGATAGCAATGCATCCAAAAGTTTGTCCATCATGTTCATTGCATTCGCTACCAAGGCACCAATCCTCTCACGTTTTGTGAGAGCCTCCACCTACATCAAAATCAAAAGGTGGGAGTTTTGGTACCCATGTTTTCTTGGGTCCTTTGGGGTTAGCATTGTTGTAAGGAACCCAAAATTTATTATACTTAGCAAAATATAGATATGGTTTCTTATCAAAACAATATTTTGCTAGATGGCCTTTGCGGCCACAATGTGTACATATGTACACCTTAGCATGATGCTTATGAGTGTGATTGTGATCGTGATGTGCACTATAAGCATGAGCATGATGTGTATGAGCATGAGCATGGGGAACTTGTTTCTTTTGAAACAAGGATTCCAACTTAGAATGGTTAAATGCACATGTGCTCAAATTAGAGCTCAAATTATCTATCTTATTTTTCAAATTATTAATCTCACTAGTGGAGGCATGTAAAGCATGGTGAGATATATGATCAATTTTCTTTTTCTTTTTACAAACATCTTCTTTTTCTTTTTCACAAATCTTTCTTTTCAAAGTCTTGTTTTCTTGAAAAACAACTTCTTTTGTTTTTCCACCATATCAATTTTATTTTTCAAATCAATGTTTCCTTTACATAAATTATTTAATTTAGACATAAGGGAAACATTCTCATTTTTCAAAAACCCATTTTCTTTTTCTAAGCATGCCATTTTATTTTCTAATAAATCTTTATCATTAAGCATGGCATCAAAATTCTTTTTCAAATTTTATTATCCTTTTCTAAGCATGCAATGTTATCTCTAAAAGAGTCTTGTTCTATATGCATGCAAGCAAGTTCCTTTTTCAAATTTTTATTATTCTTTTTAATCATGTCATATTTTTCAAGTATAAGATGACAAAAGGTAGTGAGCTCATCATATGACATGTTCTCATCATCGGATTCGGAATTTACCTCAAGGGGGTTATCCCCTTGGACCATAAAGCATGTGTTGGAGGTGTCGCTTCCAACATCCGAATCGCTCCCCGCATAGTATTGTTCATTTTCGCCAAGGGAGATGAGGGTGTTCCATACTACAAAAGCCATATCAATATTAGCAACCCTACATAGATAATCATCATTTAGGGTGCTCTTTAAAGCATGTAGGGCTTTAGTATTAGCCTCAAGATTCTTACCATCTATACAATAAGCATTATTAGTAGTGGCAAGATATACATTATAACCTAGGGCTTTGAGGAATAATGACATCTAACTTTCCAAATGTGGATGTTAAGAATATCAAAGGTGGGTGGTGACATGAAGTCCATGGTGAGGTGTGTGTGTACAAAAATATTGTGATTAGCCTAAAGGAGGATCTTTAACTCTTAGGTTGTTAGACCCAAATCAAGAGCACTAGCTCTGATACCAATTGTAAGATCACCTAGAGGGGGGGGGGGGTGAATAGGTGATGGCTAATCTAATGGTCACTTGTGAACAAGTAATGCGGAATTAAAACTAAGTTGACCAAATTAAAATTTCTTTTTAATTAAACACTTATGTATAACCAAGAGTGTTGCCGAATTCCCCTTGCGAGGCTCTGGACAAGCTCCTCTAGATTCCCCTTGAATGGGTTGAGGTGCCGCGTTGGCTCTCTTGGTTGAATACTAGTGTTAACAACAATCCCACGCAATTATATATCAATCAAGCACAAGGGTATATATCATGCATATATAAGATGAACACAATGAAAGTAAATGCAAGATATAAAAGAGACAAAGAGAGAGAGAGGGAAGAGTAAGCAATCGCAAACACAAAGGGTTTGTTTCGAGGTTCGAGCACACTTGCTCTACATCCCCGCCTTCGACACACGAAGGGTTTCCACTATGCAAGATCCCAATGGATCTCTCCTCGGTGCCGTACACCTACAAACCCTCAGACTCCCAAGTCCCGTACACACGCAAGCCCCCTAAGCTTGCCGAGGCCGCACCTCGAACCACCAAGAGTTCACAACCGAACTCCAACCACAACGAGCACACTTGCCCGCTTCCTCAAGGTACAAAGAAATATCTTTGGTGATCACAACACTTGATCACCTTACAAAGCTCTCACTACAACTCTCCTATAGGATAGATATATCTATGGATGCTCAAGTGTAGTGTGAGAAATCAAGGAAAGAAAGCTTTGGTAGAAAACACAAGAAATCACTTTAACACTCTCTTGATTAAAAACTCCCTTTTGATTGGAAATATTTGCACTCAAATATGTGGAGAGAACTTCTGAAATCAGTTGGAAAAACTAGCTCAAAGGTCTCCAAAATCTTAACCTTAAAACAGTTGACAAAGTCCCAATTTATAGGCTTCAGAAAATAGAGCCGTTGGGAACCTGTCAGTGCTGTCGGTCGACCGCCGGTCGACCGGCCAACGGTCATATTTCTGACCGTTGCAGCCACCGGTCGACTGGTGAGTCGACCGCTCTTCTGGAAAGAACTGTCGGTCGACCGATCCGGTCGACTGGCATTTTCCAGAGAGCAACAGGTTTGGGTCGGTCGAGTATCGGTCGACTCCGGTCGACTGATACGCACATGCACAAAAACTGTGCATGTCGGTCGAGTGCCGGTCGACTGCTGGTCGATCGGTCGCTGAGAAATTCTGAAAAATCAGAACTTCCAGGACCTGGACAATTTGGATTTAGGTTTTGGGTCTTGGATAAAATATTTTGGTCTTGAAAAATCATAGAGTATGAGCATGTGTCATACTACTATCAGGGTAAGATACTTGGTAAAAGTTCTTTTGATAAAAACTTAATTGTCCATGAAATGTTTTTCCAAACCTTTATCAAAAACAAAAACAAGATATTTGAGTCCATTTAAAAGCATAGTGTGTATGGATATGATCCACTCCACAATCAATATGAAATATCTATGTTTTTGACATAAAGCTCTAATCATGATTTTGGTTTAAAGATATGAACTATGAAATACCAAAATCCAAGATAAATATTTTGTCACAAAGAAAAATCTTTTTCCAAATAAAAATTCTTTTCTAAACAAAATCTTTTATGAAAGCACTTTAAATCAAGAGTTCTAATCAAGAGTGTGTGTGTGTGATATAACTTGAGCAATCCACCAACTATCTATCCTTTACATTTTTACTAAAAACAAAAATACAAATTCTATACCTAGACCCAAGTCTTCAACTTCTTGAAGTCTTCCCTTGAAGCTTCACATCATCTTGACTTGGTCCAAGCTTGATCCAAAAACTCCTTGGATCACCACATGCAAGCTCCAAATCTTGTTCTTTTATCCTTTGTTGAGCTATGCACCTACTAAGATCTTGATCATGAATCTGTCACTAATTAAACACAAGATCATTAGTAACTATAACTACATGAGTTGATCATCATCAAAACTAGGGTGAAGGGCCTTTGGGCCAACACTCTAACCATCAAGCCATTTATATATATATATATATATATATATATATATATATATTCTTTCTTTTTCTTCTTCTTTTTTTCTTCTTCCCTTAGTTTCTTAGGCTTTCTAGTTAACCCATGTAGCGAGCCTATAACCGATGACACCCAGACAAGATGGTTTTAGGGCACCAGATGAGAAAACATCCCTCAGATTTAAGGACTCAAGTAAACAAGGCCACAAAACTAAGGGGGATTATTTGATTCTTTTGACCACCGTTAGGCGTGAATAATCATGCTTCTTGAGGCATAGTTATCCAGCTTAATAAGTGATGTTTTATTTATATTTTTATTATTATTATTATTTTTTTGCTTTATGGCATTTTAGGTCTTTGTTTCCATCCCAAAAATGTGTAAGTGTGAAGTGTATATTATCTAATGCAAAAATTCAAGATAAAATTATCTCTCCAATTTATCTTACTTAGCCTATAATTTTAAACAAGATATATTATTTCGACTAGGTTTAAGATGTCATAATTAAGGCTTTCTTAATTCTAAGATCATCTTAATTTTCTTAAAAATAAATTAAAACTTTGTCTCTTATTTCAAAAAGTTTTTTAAAGAAAGAGAAAATTCCTATACAAAAGTTTTTAAAGAAAGAGAAAATTCCTATACAAAAGGAAAATTTTCTAAAAGTATCCTAAAAGAAGTGTAAAAGAAAGAAAATCTAAAAACCCTCCCCCACACTTATCTCATGCATTGTCCTCAATGCATCGTGATGTATGTATGCATGAAACAAATAGAAAGGGATGGAAAAATCACCTCAAGGTGGTGGTTCTGGTGGTGGTCGGATTTGTCCACGAAAGGCGGCCCAATCATTCTTGCATGGAGTCCGGAGGAACCCACCAGAGACCTCAAGAATACAACCCACTAAAATGATGTTTATATTTATGATTTTTATTAAGAATTGTACCCCATCTAATTTCCAAATTTGCAAAATAATTTCAGAGTCAAATTTGTCAAAACCCTTGTCCCAGAATGGAATGATTGATTTGGACTCAGGAAATACAGGAACTAATACCGACTCAGAAAACAAACTTAAGTCAAGTAAAGGTTCAGGAGTCGAGATTGTTCAGAAAGTGGGTCCAAATCAAGAAGATGAAGCTCAAGTCCACATTCATTTCCCCATGATGGAATGTGACTTTCTAAAATTGGTGATTCAAGTTCAGGAATGACAGGTATGGGAATCAAAACTGACTCTAAAATGTTACTCAAATTGGGTATTATAACAGGAGTCAATAATGATTCAGGAATTTAAATTGAATCACAAATTTGAGGATCAAAGTCACATTCCTCATTGAGTTCAATTCTACAAAAATGAGAACTTGCCAATTTATCAATGAGACTTTCAAAAGTATGAAATTGGTCAAGTTCAATATGATCATCATAAAAGATTGGTGATTCAATTTCACAATGGATTGGTACAGGATCCAATACTGACTCGGGAAAAGGATTGAAATCAGGTGAAGTCACCGGAGTCATAATTGAATTAGGAAGTAGAATTGAATCACTAATTTGAGGTTCATGATCATATTTATGCTCAAGTTCAATTTAAGGAAAATGATAACTTGCCAAAATGTCAATGGGATTTGAAGTGTGGACAAGTTCAGGTGGATGTGCTGAAATTGAATCTTGATGTTCAAAATGACAAGAGTCCTGGGTCATATCAATAGAGTGTGGCATAGCTGAATTGGTCAAAGGTTGATAAGATAGAGTTTCCTCATTCCTATAACTGCTAACCAATTGACTTAATTGTGTTTCCACCCTATTGACAGACTCAGCAGATGATTTTTGGAATTTTAGTGCGGACTCTTGCAAGACTTTTATCCTCTTTTCTAGATATGATGTATCTACAAATGGTTGTTCTAGAAAAGGAGTGTAGGAATCTTGGTTTCCAAAATAATAGGAGTCATGGGTCAAATTGATAGAGTTAGAGATATTTGAATTGGTCAAAGGTGGTGAAGAGAGAGTTTCTTCATTTTTAAGAATGTTGACCATTTCACTCAATTGTGTTTCTATTCTATCAACAGACTGAGAAGTAGATTCCTGCAAGATTTCTATTCTCTGTTCTATACTTGATTTTTCTACAAGTGGATGCTCTAGAATGGGAGTATAGGAAGCGAAATCGGAGAATGAATATTGTGGACAAGGTGAATATGGTGGACAAGGAGGTTGAAAATTTGACTCGGGGGTCGTGAATCCCCATTGACTCTGTGACGAGTTGAAATTATTTGGAAATTATAGTCATAAGAATGTGGGTATGGGTTGTATTGATTCGGATAAGGCCAACCCGGTGTATTTGGTTGGTGCATATTGTAAAACGCTGGGTTGGAATTATCCGAATAGAATGGGGTCGGTGTGAAATATGGATTCATATTTGGATTGAAAGAATTGTTATTGTTGAATTTCATTTCACAAAAAACAACAAACAAAAAGAAAACAAAAAATCAAAACCAAGCCTATAGAAGGGTTGACCTAGACCTAGCCGAGATGCCCCTAGCGGCCAACGTCTATCAAATTTATTAGGGCTTGGGTTGTGTGAGTGGGGAGGTGATTTTTGGGCTAAGGAAAGGTGATGAAATCCTCACCTTATCTTGTTTGGGTTTTGCCCTTAAGTTCAATTTCGTGCAAGTGTGCAATATAGACAAGAATATAACACAAAGCGATAAATCACCCACGTGTTTGTCCTATGCTATATGCAATGCCATATTTACATCTCCATCCAAATCACAACAACAGAACAAAAATACAGTATTTTGGAATTGAATTGACACGTGCCTAAATGCAAATGTCTAAACCGTTTTAAACGCGTCCAAATACCGTATTTTAGTTCTTTATTTTATTATGGTGTGTAGGCAATCAAAGCAGAAAAAATAGCAGCATAAATATACTAGCTATTACAATCAACACATCCCAGCACAACAAGATTTACAATCATCACAAAATGGCCGCGTTTTCGCGGCAAATGTCGCGTTTGCGCGGCAGTTCTTCAAAATCTGGGGCCTTGCTTTCAAGAGCAGGGAGATGCAAAGCTAGTTTATGTACTGCAATATTAAGCACCTGTAAAGCTTGTCCTGCACACCAAAACAGAGAAGACAATGTTAACAAAAACGTGAAAACGAAACCATTCCCTTCCCCGGCAACGATGCCATTTTTTTTTGATCGTCGGGAAAACTAGCACTCAAAATGTGTGTTTGTGAAATCAATGAAAAGCTCGAGTATGTGCTAATATACCCTCGATACTTCCGTTATAGCATTGGCTTAACGGGTCGAATCCACAGGGAAGGGAGGCGATAGAAGCATTGACAGTTTTTATTCACGTTGTTTGTTAACAGTTCTTCTTTGTTGAAAGAATGAGGAAAAGAATGAAAAGGAAAAGAAAAGGAAATCTAGAATGTGGTAGGTGAGGAGAGTGATGAAAGCGTCGATGTAAAAACAAAATAGAAAGTGGTTTGGAAAACAAGATAGAAAAGAAGATGAAGCTTGTAGTAAAGAAAATGAAAACAAAGACAAACAAAGAAGCGGTGAAAACAACGATGAAAAGAGTTTTGGAAATAGTTTCTAAAACAAGGTAAAAGAAAACTCATGGCTACTAACTACTAATTGATCCACTAACCATGCTAACCTCTTCTTGATAGTTGCCTCACATTTGATCCTCGGCCATCACTAATCCTTGACTTCAAGAGACGGTACAGAGCATGGCACATAGATGGTTCATAACAATCAAACATGCATCAAGATCAAGCTAATACAAGCATTAACTCATCAACCATTAAAAGAAAGCATGAAATAGGAGAGAGTTAGCTTGGTTAGCAAGTTAGCAAGTTAGATGTTAGAACCCATCATCATGAGCCATCAATGGCTCTTGCAAGAGCAAGGCCTTAGTAGAGGCTACTTGATTCATGTGGATTATCAAGTAAGTGGTTAGATGGTTAGTGGTTAGTAGTTAGATTTCCATGAGAAGAAGAAAAGTTAGCAACACATCATGTAGAAGATGAAGGAGATTACAATGGAGGAGAAAGGAGGCACCTTTACATAGACTGTCACCATCTATTACATCAATCCCTCTCTCTATCTCTCTCTCTCTCTATGAATCTCTCAGCTCTACTACAATGATCTAAAAAGAAATGAAAATACAAGAGAAAAGAAGAGCACCTACCTACACTACACTAAACTTCTCCTAGAATCAGAACCTACTCCTAAAAATGAAGACTGCCTGCGCTTTGGCCCTATGCAGGGCTATTTATAGGCCAAAGATGCTTCCGGAAGACGAGACGGGGTCACGCGTCGAAAATCGACGTGTGGCTCCATTAACAGGCCGCGAATCCGCGGCAGAGCCGCGGATCCGCGGCCAAACCAGGGAGAAAACTCCCTGGTTTTGGTGCGGGAATCCGTCGGGCTTCTAGGCGCTTCCTGGTATATTCCGTTTCGGGTAATTTCGTCCGCAGATTCGTCTGATGTGCGCAAGAGGCTAGGTTCAATGTATCTTCTAGATAATCCCTTGCTTGACCTCCAAGTAATGCGATTTAATTACCCTAAATTGGGTTTAATTAAGCTCTTATTACACCTTTTCCCTTGAACTTTTGATTTACCTGCAATAAAGACCAAAACACGATTTAGACCGACAATTTATTTATATCGGTGGGAAATGCGATAAATAATGCATAATCGTAGACTAATCACACCCCCACACTTATCTGTTTCTCGTCCCGAGCAAAATAAGAAAAGAAAAACTATACTACAGAGGTTATTACACCACTTTCGCTGGTGACGCGATTGCACTGAGCGTGTGCAACAAGCCGTTAAACCTCTAGGTTACCCTAGAGGAGGAGTGTTGTCTCCTGAGGATTTTCAGCGGATTGCACCCACAAAATCCATAAAGAAAGAAGACAAATGTTAGTATTTTGAAAACACATTTTGAAAGAGAGATATGTTTATGAAATATTTTTGCAAAAATATAAGCGATCTAAGGTCGTAAGTCCACCAAAAATCATTCTTCCTTAAACTTAGTCTCTATGCAAGATCTTGTCTTTAATTAAGGTAAGCATTCACAATTGGATTGAATATTTTATCTTTCATAAAACCTAAATAATATGCACTTTGTGATAGTGAAGATTTCTGGGATTTCAACTCTAACCATCAAGCCATTTATTTATATATATATTCTTTCTTTTTCTTCTTCTTTTTTTTTTCTTCTTCCCTTAGTTTTCTTAGGCTTTCTAGTTCACCCATGTAGCGAGCCTATAACCGATGACTCCCAAACCAGATGGTTTTAGGGCACAGATGAGAAAACATCTCTCGGATTTAAGGACTCAAGTAAACAAGGCCACAAAACTAAGGGGGATTATTTGATTCTTTTGACCACCGTTAGGCGTGAATAATCATGCTTCTTGAGGCATAGTTATCCAGCTTAATAAGTGATGTTTTATTTATATTTTTATTATTATTATTTTTTTTCTTTATGGCATTTTAGGTCTTTGTTTCCATCCCAAAAATGTGTAAGTGTGAAGTGTATATTATCTAAGGCAAAAATTCAAGATAAAATTATCTCTCCAATTTATCTTACTTAGCCTATAATTTTAAACAAGATCTATTATTTCGACTAGGTTTAAGATGTCATAACTAAGGCTTTCTTAATTTCTAAGATCATCTTAATTTTCTTAAAAATAAATTAAAACTTTGTCTCTTATTTCAAAAAGTTTTTTAAAGAAAGAGAAAATTCCTATACAAAAGTTTTTTAAAGAAAGAGAAAATTCCTATACAAAAGGAAAATTTTCTAAAAGTATCCTAAAAAAGTGTAAAAGAAGGAAAATCTAAAAACTCTATGTTAGTAAACCCTCCCCCACACTTATCTCATGCATTGTCCTCAATGCATCGTGATGTATGTATGCATGAAACAAATAGAGAGGGAAGGAAAAATCACCTCAAGGTGATGGTTCTGGTGGTGGTCGGATTGGTCCACGAAAGGCAGCCCAATCATTCTTGCGTGGAGTCCGGAGGAACCCACCAGAGACCTCAAGAATACAACCCACTAAAATGATGTTTATATTTATGAGTTTTATTAAGAATTGTAACCCATCTAATTTCCAAATTTGCAAAATAATTTCCGAGTCAAATTGTCAAAACCCTTGTCCCAGAATGGAATGATTGATTTGGACTCAGGAAATACAGGAACTAATACCGACTCAGAAAACAAACTTAAGTCAAGTAAAGGTTCAGGAGTCGAGATTGGTTCAGAAAGTGGGTCCAAATCAAGAAGATGAAGCTCAAGTCCACATTCATTTCCCATGATGGAATGTGACTTTCTAAGATTGGTGATTCAAGTTCAGGAATGACAGGTATGGGAATCAAAACTGACTCTAAAATGTTACTCAAATTGGGTATTATAACAGGAGTCAATAATGATTCAGGAATTTGAACTGAATCACAAATTTGAGGATCAAAGTCACATTCCTCATTGAGTTCAATTCCACAAAAATGAGAACTTGCCAATTTATCAATGAGACTTTCAAAAGTATGAAATTGGTCAAGTTCAATATGATCATCATAAAAGATTGGTGATTCAATTTCACAATGGATTGGTACAGGATCTAATACTGACTCGGGAAAAGGATTGAAATTAGGTGAAGACATCGGAGTCATAATTGAATTAGGAAGTAGAATTGAATCACTAATTTGAGGTTCATGATCATATTCTTGCTCAAGTTTAATTTCAGGAGAAGGATAACTTGCTAAAATGTCAATGGGATTTGAAGTGTGGACAAGTTCAGGTGGATGTGCTGAAATTGAATCTTGATGTTCAAAATGACAAGAGTCCTGGGTCATATCAATAGAGTGTGGCATAGCTAAATTGGTCAAAGGTTGATAAGATAGAGTTTCCTCATTCCTATAACTGCTAACCAATTGACTTAATTGTGTTTCCACCCTATTGACAGACTCAGCAGATGATTTTGGAATTTTAGTGCGGACTCTTGCAAGACTTTTATCCTCTTTTCTAGATATGATGTATCTACAAGTGGTTGTTCTAGAAAAGGAGTGTAGGAATCTTGGTTTCCAAAATAATAGGAATCATGGGTCAAATTGATAGAGTTAGAGATATTTGAATTGGTCAAAGATGGTGAAGAGAGAGTTTCTTCATTTTAAGAATGTTGACCATTTCACTCAATTGTGTTTCTATTCTATCAACAGACTGAGAAGTAGATTCCTGCAAGATTTCTATTCTCTATTCTAGACTTGATTTTTCTACAAGTGGATGCTCTAGAATGGGAGTATAGGAAGCGAAATCGGAGAATGAATATTGTGGACAAGGTGAATATGGTGGACAAGGAGGTTGAAAATTTGACTCGGGGACGTGAATCCCCATTGACTCTGTGACGAGTTGAAATTATTTGGAAATTATAGTCATAAGAATGTGGGTATGGGTTGTATTGATTCAGATAAGGCCAACCCGGTGTATTTGGTTGGTGCATATTGTAAAACGCTGGGTTCGAATTATCCGAATAGAATGGGGTCGGTGTGAAATATGGATTCATATTTGGATTGAAAGAATTGTTATTGTTGAATTTCATTTCACAAAAAATCACAAACAAAAAGAAAGAATCAAACAACAAACAAAAAGAAAACAAAAAATCAAACCAAGCCTATAGAAGGGTTGACCTAGACCTAGCCGAGATGTCCCTAGCGGCCAACATCTATCAAATTTTATTAGGGCTTGGGTTGTGTGAGTGGGGAGGTGATTTTTGGGCTAAGGAAAGGTGATGAAATCCCCACCTTATCTTGTTTGGGTTTTGCCCTTAAGTTCAATTTCGTGCAAGTGTGCAATATAGACAAGAATTTAACGCAAAGCGATAAATCACCCACGTGTTTGTCCTATGGTATATGCAATGCCATATTTACATCTCCATCCAAATCACAAAAACAGAACAAAAATACAGTATTTTGGAATTGAATTGACACGTGCCTAAATGCAAATGTCTAAACTGTTTTAAACGCGTCCAATTACCGTATTTTAGTTCTTTATTTTATTATGGTGTGTAGGCAATCAAAGCAGAAAAAATAGCAGCACAAATATACTAGCTATTACAATCAACACATCCCAGCATAACAAGATTTACAATTATCACAAAATTGCCGCGTTTTCGCGGCAAATGTCGCGTTTGCGCGGCAGTTCTTCAAAATCTGGGGCCTTGCTTTCAAGAGCAGGGAGATGCAAAGCTAGTTTATGTACTGCAATATTAAGCACCTGTAAAGCTTGTCCTGCACACCAAAACAGAGAAGACAATGTTAACAAAAACGTGAAAACGAAACCATTCCCTTCCCCGGCAACGGCGCCATTTTTTTTGATCGTCGGGAAAACTAGCACTCAAAATGTGTGTTTTGTGAAATCAATGAAAAGCTCGAGTATGTGCTAATATACCCTCGATACTTCCATTATAGCATTGGCTTAACGGGTCGAATCCACAGGGAAGGGAGGCGATAGAAGCATTGACAGTTTTTATTCACGTTGTTTGTTAACAGTTCTTCTTTGTTGAAAGAATGAGGAAAAGAATGAAAAGGAAAAGAAAAAAAAAATCTAGAATGTGGTAGGTGAGGAGAGCGATGAAAACGTCGATGTAAAAACAAAATAGAAAGTGGTTTGGAAAACAAGATAGAAAAGAAGATGAAGCTTGTAGTAAAGAAAATGAAAACAAAGACAAACAAAGAAGCGGTGAAAACAACGATGAAAAGAGTTTTGGAAATAGTTTCTAAAACAAGGTAAAAGAAAATTCATGGCTACTAACTACTAATTGATCCACTAACCATGCTAACCTCTTCTTGATAGTTGCCTCACATTTGATCCTCGGCCATCACTAATCCTTGACTTCAAGAGACGATACAGAGCATGGCACATAGATGGTTCTTCACAATCAAACATGCATCAAGATCAAGCTAATACAAGCATTAACTCATCAACCATTAAAAAAAAGCATGAAATAAGAGAGAGTTAGCTTTGTTAGCAAGTTAGCAAGTTAGATGTTAGAACCCATCATCATGAGCCATCAATGGCTCTTGCAAGAGGAAGGCCTTAGTAGTGGCTAGTTGATTCATGTGGATTATCAAGTAAGTGGTTAGATGGTTAGTGGTTAGTAGTTAGATTGCCATGAGAAGAAAAAAAGTTAGCAACACGTCATGTAGAAGATGAAGGAGATTACAATGGAGGAGAAAGGAGGCATCTTTACATAGACTGTCACCATCTATTACATCAATCCCTCTCTATCTCTCTCTCTCTATAAATCTCTCAGCTCTACTACAATGATCTAAAAAGAAATGAAAATACAAGAGAAATGAAGAGCACCTACCTACACTACACTAAACTTCTCCTAGAATCAGAACCTACTCCTAAAAATGAAGACTGCCTGCGCTTTGGCCCTATGCAGGGCTATTTATAGGCCAAAGATGCTTCCAGAAGACGAGACGGGGCCACGCGTCGAAAATCGACGCGTGGCTCCACTAACAGGCCGCGGATCCGCGGCTCTTACCGCGGATCCGCGGCCAAACCAGGGAGAAAACTCCCTGGTTTTGGTGCGGGGATCCGTCGGGCTTCTAGGCGCTTCCTGGTATATTCCGTTTCGGGTAATTTCGTCTGCAGATTCGTCTGATGTGCGCAAGAGGCTAGGTTCAATGTATCTTCTAGATAATCCCTTACTTGGCCTCCAAGTAATGCGAATTTAATTACCCTAAATTGGGTTTAATTAAGCTCTTATTACACCTTTGCCCTTGAACTTTGGATTTTCCTGCAATAAAGACCAAAACACGATTTAAACTGACAATTTATTCATATATCGGTGGGAAATGCGATATAATAATGCATAATCGTAGACTAATCAGATAGCATTCTTCTCCTGATTAGGTTAATACTACACCTCTGATAAAAACTTTCAGGATCCAAGATGTTTGGAAATGTGTCAAAGAAAAGCTTCTTCCTTCCTTCACTGGATCGTGTTCTAGTCAATCAACATCGAACCGATCGAACGCTGGTTACATCGTGATATATGATATAAACATTGAAAGAAGGTACAAAGTGCAAGACTTCAGTTTTAGCCTTGTTACTCTTCTTTAGCGTATCTGTGGACATCCGACGCCTCCGATAGATAAGGATAGAGGAAAATATTGGCTTTTAAGTCTAACATAAGTCCTCGACAACTCATCATGCTGAGGGGAATAGCATGGCTAGTGTTGGCCCAAAGGCCATTAGCCCAATATCTCGATGTATATTTTGATGATAACAAACCATATTTAGTTATGTATTTAACAATTTTGTTTAAAAGGATTTCAGGTTATAGAACAAGTTGATTTGACAGTTCCACGATCAAGACTCACAAGTTTGGGTGCCGCTAAAGATTTGCATTCCCAAGCCAAGCACGGTAGAAAGCTTCGGGATCAAGACTTTGAAGAAAAGACCAAGATTTGTATTTTATTTTCTTTTTAGACATTTTTGTCAAAACCTAGATGTTAGAAGTAGATTATTTGGGATTGTCACTCACACACACTTAGTTTGCTTCAAGGCTTCAAAAGAATTTTCATTTCAGTATTTTCAACATAGTTTGAGAAAAATCATGTTTTGAAAAATTAGTTTTAGAGATACCAAGTTTTGAAAAATGATTGTTGGAAAAACAAGTTTTTATTAAAAGGATTTTTATCAAAAAGATAGAACATGTTTGGGTATTGATCTATGATCATACTCTTAGATTTATTAGGTCTAGCACCTCATTTATAATACCGTTATACCATAAGACCAAACCAAAAATACCTTTCCTGGTTTCTGCAGAATCTGTTTTAACAGATCTGACAGAAGCCGGTCGACCGCTCGGGTCAACCGACGTGCACAACTGTGCATGTGTGCACGTCGGCCGACTGCTCGGGTCGACCGGGCACTTAACAGTGCTATCTCTTTGTTTGGGTCGACCGGGACGGTCGACCGATGTCCCCCAACGGTCAGAAATATGACTGTTGATGGTCGACCGACCCGGTCGACCGCTAGTTGTCAGAAATTCTGGCAGACTCCAACAGCTCTATTTTCTGACAGATTTTGTTGGGATCTCACCCCAACGAATTTCTCTGGCTGTCACTTAGTCTTTTTCATCCCCTATAAATAGGTGGTCATTTCAACATGATAAGACAACAATTTTACAAGATATTTTCATAAGATTTTCAAGTCTTCTTTTTGAGAAAAGATTCCCATCAAAGCCAAAATTTCCAAACACCTTCTTGAAGCTTATTCCTCTACTTCACTCTAGACTTTTGCACTTCACAATCCCAAGTTCTACTTCTACATATTGGTTATAGGATTGTGCTAATTGAGCGTTTTGTGATCAAGTGTGATCAACCTTCTTCTTGAGCGAAGTTGTAGAGGCATCGGCCTCAAGTGAGCTAGTGTGCTCCGGTGGTATTGCGGCATCACGAGAGATAGGACAAGTGTGTCCTTGTATTGGCGATCCAGTGGGATCAACAATAGTGAAAATCCTTCAAGTTTGAAGGCGGGGACGTAGAGCGTGGCTCGAACCTCGGAAACATATCCTCGTGTTTGCGTTTGCTCAATTTTCTCTAAACTCTAACTCTCTTTAATTCTTGCACTATTTATTGTCTTTTACATTGCAAGTCTTTTTAATTGAGCTAATTGTTAAGCAGAATTTTAATTCCGCATTATTGCCATATTTTATATAGCCATCACCTATTCACCCCCCTCTAGGTGATTTCAATTGGTATCAGAGCCTAACCCTACTATTTGGTTTAACCACCTTAGGGAGATCCTTGTTTTTGGCTATATTATTTGTTGCATTCTTCATTTATTGTGCACTATACTCATTATCCATGGCATCACTTGATTTTTCTAGCATCAAGTCCCCACCAAAATTTGATGGCTTGAACTTCCCTATTTGGAAGGTCAAGATGAACCTCTTCCTTAAGTCCCTAGGAGTTAGGGTTGCTAGGGCTATCACTAAAGAATTTGTAGAACCTCTCACCGATGAGAGATCATGGTCCGAGGACACCACCAAGGACTATGAGGCTAATGCTAGGGCTCAATATTCATTAACCCAAACCCTTAATGAAGATGACCTCTCACGCATCATTAATTGTAAATCGGCATTTGAGGTTTGGAATGTTTTGATTGTAACTCATGAGGGAACGTCCCAAGTCAAAAGATCCAAGATTGACTTGCTTCGTTCTCAATATGAGAACTTTTATATGCTTGAAAATGAATGCATTGATGACATGCTCACCCGTTTCACCAAAATAACTAATGCCTTATCTTCTTTAGGTGACACGATCGACAATGACCAAAAGATTCGGAAGGTCATTCGAGCTCTTCCCAAAGCTTGGGAAGTCAAGGCAACCACCCTCAAGGTGCTCAACGATAGGGAGGAGATGGACTTCTCCGGCTTCATCGGAAATCTCAAGACACATGAGATGGAGATGAAAGTAAGAGAAGAAAGGGAGGCGCCAAAGAAGAAAGCACTCGCCTTCAAAGCCACTCTAACCATCCATGACGAGGAAGACTCATCGGAAGACTACGATGAGGATTTTGCCATGCTCATCCAGAAGGTGGGCAAGATGTTCTATAGGAAGGGGAGGCAAAACAACTTCCGAAGAGGGAAACCTCAAGGAAGATTTGAAAGGAAAAGAGAGGAGCCCAGTCCTTGCTTCCATTGCAAGAAGATCAGACATCTCATTGCCGATTGCCCCGCTCTCCAAGCCACAACCTCCAAGAATGGGCCAAAGAAGAAGAAAACTATGGTGGCCACTTGGGATGACACGGAGTCAGATTCCGAAGAGGAGATCGACACTGCCAATATGTGCTTCATGGCACAAGGTGAGGATACAACCAAGGTATGCTTAGAAACCTCTATTGATGATGATGAACTATCCATGGATGAACTTGCTCAATTTTTCGAAGAATTGCAACATAGGTATGAGATTTCTCAATCTCAAAATAGGAAATAGAAAAAGCAAAATGATTCCTTGAAAAATAAATTTGATCTTGTTCTTAAAGAGAAAAATGATTTATCAAACGCTTTTGAGAAAATGAAAATTGATTTTGAAAAATATAAAATATCTTGTAAAGAGAAAACCCCCATTTCATCTCTCAACAAAAATGAATATTTGGAAATTCAAAAACGTGTTGAGACTTTAGATAATACTTTAAAGAAGTGTGCTTTTGATTTAAATAAATTTGCTTCTAGGTTTCCCAAAGGAGTAACCCAAGGGAAACACACTCACCATGCACATGCACGGAAACATGCATACTCACACAAGCATGCATTCATGTATGGTAGTGGTAGGATTTATGTTTGCACGCATTGTGGCCGCAAAGGCCATTTAGAAAAATTTTGTTATGCTAAACATAATATACCAAGTAAACATGTTTGGGTTCGCCCCGGTACTAACCCTATAGGACCCAAGAAAATATGGGTACCAAAAGACCCACCAAACTTAAATGATACAGTTGGATCTTCATTCTCCAAGACTTAGGGGGAGGCGGTGCCCGGGTGGTGGATGCATCAAAGCTCAAAGAACACATTGTCGCTTGCATCGCTATAATGGAGGCACCTATTTTGGAGATTGCCCTCATTTGGTAACTTCTCCATTTAAAAAGTTTTAATTTTTGGCTATATATACAAATGCATAGGATTGTTAGTTTACTTTTATGCTTCATTGACATATGTTAGTGTAAAGCTACTTTTCTATCATGAATGTGTATATGCCTTGTTTGATATCTTGTATTTATGTCACATATTTTGAATGTCCACATGTCTTGTTTTGATCATATATCTATATTCACCTTTTGTCAAAACTAAAAATAAATATTGTAAAATTCATGTTTAAAACAAATACATTAGAGATGGCAATTGTATTTAGAGGAATCTCGAGGATGAAGTTCAGAACCCTTCACCGGGTATTCGGCTTCAACATCTCTAAAACCTTTGTTTTATATCAAAATAAAATTAAAATTATCTTGTGTAAATTTTGTTGATATTATAACCTATGAAGATTTAAAACATGTTAAAATTTTGCATGTTAAAAATATATACTGATTGTTATTTGTTATAATGTTTTAAAAAAAAAAAATTTTCTTTGGTATTTGGCTGCTGACAGATTTTGGGCAAAGCCGGCCGACTGGCTCTGAGTTCCGGTCGACCGACATTGCCTGGAAGTATAAATTATTTCATTCTTCTCTGTAGCCGGCCGACCCGTGCGGTCGACCGCTGTTGTCTGCAGAGCTTTCGGGTTTTCTGGGTCGACCGACCCGGTCGACCGTGAATCGGGATTCTGCCCCAAACCGCCTTATTTAAAGCCTTTTCCTCTCTCTCTCTCTCTCACTTTTTCATAGCCGATCCCCTTTCCCATCTCTCTCAAAAATTTGATTTTCTTCACCACACTCAAATCCACTCTTAATCCGAGTTTTATTCTCTCTATTTTGGGTTAGATCTTCATCTCCAGGGCTGTTCTCCGTCCAATTTCAAGCAATTTCAGATCTAGGGCTCTTGATCTTCTTTTTCAGGTAAAAATCCGATTTTTCTTGTGTATCTTGATCTCTAGTCTAGTATTCTTCAATCTATTGTCAAGATCTTTGTTTCCTTAGTTTTCTAGATCAAGCCCTAATTATTTTTAACCTAAATCTCTCATTTTCACTAAAAATTCAACATGTCTAAGAGGTCTAGATCCGAAAAAGGGAAATCTGTTGTCCCTTCTTCATCAACCCCTAGGCCAAAACGTCCATTTATCAATGATCGTGCGGAAAATAGATTTATCCTCCTTTCAAAGAGGAATATCATTTCTGGGAGATGTGTCACCCTCCAGGACTTTGAACATCTTAACATCCCCCACATTTTGAGAACTAACTCTCTAGACCAATTCATGGCCATAAGAGAACCTGTTTACACTTCCCTTGTGCCTTACTTTTATTCCAATTTTGCTTTTGAGGGAAATCGTGTTAGATCTAGAGTTCTAGGGAGAGACATCGATATCCTCCTAGATCAATTTGCTGATTTATTGCATCTCTCCTCTGGAGGAGTTGATGTTTACTCTTTTGATCTTCAAGATTTTGAGTATCCGGCCGGTGAGTCTGCGCTCACCGCGTCCACCTTGATTCACGGGGATGACAACCCCAGTTTGGTTGGGAATAAGGAGGTAAACAAGTTCACGTTCACCGCCCAAGTCTTAGCTAAATTTGTCTTCTATAATATTTTACCCAAGTCAGGGGAGTATAGCAATGCTAGGGGTCCAGTTCCACTGATAGTCTACTGCCTTCTCAAAGGTATTAAGATTAACTTTCCCCATTTCATAGCCTCTCACATGGCGTCTGATCAAATCCGCATGCCCGGTAGGTACTTGCCTTATGGGATGCTTATCACTCATCTTCTCAAACAATTAGGATTTGATCTTTCCTCTGAGTCTCCTTCTGAACCCTCTGTGAACCTGGATAGCACCCTTCTTAAGAGGATGCAGGCTCAGATGCGTCGTGTCACTCATGAGCAGCCTCCTCCTGTTCCTGCCCTAGGGTCATCATCTGCCCCAGGGTCCTCTTCTGCCCCAGGGAATTCCTTTGCTCCCGGGCCTTCCATGTCTCCTGATTTCCAGTCTTTCATCTCTTCTGAGATTCGCTCTCAGATCTAGGAGCACCAGTCTTGGATCGAGCAGCGAGATGCAGCTTTTCACACGGAGATGGACTCGCGCTTTCAGGGCATTCGCAATGATATGTCTTACTTTGCTGACTCCATGAGATTCATGGACTCGCAATTTGAGGCACTCTTTGTGAAGCTCAACATGCTTGGTCCTGATCCTACATCTTTTGCCCGACCACTTCCATCCTCCGGCCCTCCTTTTCCTGCCAAGGCTCCTTCTGTTGTTTCACCACCTCAGCCAGGTGTTGCAGGCATTGATCCAGAGGAGGCAGGTTCTTCTTCTGATGAGGATGCTGATGATGATGGTGATGAGCAGATGGCCGAGGGTGTTGTTGCTGAGGAGAGCTCGTCTGAGGAAGACGATGATGAGGACGAAGATGGTGCTGAGTGACTACCCCTTATTTGATGATGTCAAAAAAGGGGAGAGTTATTGATGGAGTGGCTTATATTTTGTGTGCTTGTATTTTGCATTTTCTGTGTTGTGGACACATCTTTTAGTATTTTGGTATTGTGGACATGTACTTGATATATTTGTATTGTGGACATGTACTTGATATATTTGTGTTGTGGACATGTGCTTTTATCTATATATATTTGTGTTATGGACATGTGTTTTTATATATGAGTTATCATTTATGACATGGACTTGTGCATGTTTGATTACTATTTGTGTCATTTATCTATGCCTGAGTATGTTTTCATTATATGCATGTGTTGAGGGGGAGCTTCACTTGAAGTCTCTACCCAAAATATTTGTAATAACTATATATGTTTTGTCATCATCAAAAAGGGGGAGATTGTTGGCCCAAAGGCCATTAGCCTAATATCTCGATGTATATTTTGATGATAACAAACCATATTTAGTTATGTATTTAACAATTTTGTTTAAAAGGATTTCAGGTTATAGAACAAGTTGATTTGACGGCTCCACGATCAAGACTCAAAAGTTTGGGTGCCGCTAAAGATTTGCATTCCCAAGCCAAGCACGGTAGAAAGCTTCGGGATCAAGACTTTGAAGAAAAGACCAAGATTTGTATTTTATTTTCTTTTTAGACATTTTGTCAAAACCTAGATGTTAGAAGTAGATTATTTGGGATTGTCACTCACACACACTTAGTTTGCTTCAAGGCTTCAAAAGAATTTTCATTTCAGTATTTTCAACATAGTTTGAGAAAAATCATGTTTTGGAAAATTAGTTTTAGAGATACCAAGTTTTGAAAAACGATTGTTGGAAAAACAAGTTTTTATTAAAAGGACTTTTATCAAAAAGATAGAACATGTTTGGGTATTGATCTATGATTATACTCTTAGATTTATTAGGTCTAGCACCTCATTTATAATACCCTTATACCATAAGACCAAACCAAAAATACCTTTCCTGGTTTCTGCTGAATCTATTTTAACAGATCTGACAGAAGCTGGTCGACCGCTCGGGTCGACCGACGTGCACAACTGTGCATGTGTGCATGTCGGCCGACCGCTCGGGTCGACCGGGCACTTAAAAATGCTCTCTGTTTGTTTGGGTCGACCGTGGCGGTCGACCGATGTCCCCCAACGGTCAGAAATATGACCGTTGACGGTCGACCGACCCGGTCGACCGCTAGTTGTCAGAAATTCTGACAGACTCCAACAGCTCTATTTTCTGACAGATTTTTGTTGGGATCTCACCCCAACGAAGTTCTCTGGCTGTCACTTAGTCTTTTTCATCCCCTATAAATAGGTGGTCATTTCAACATGATAAGACAACAATTTTACAAGATATTTTCATAAGATTTTCAAGTCTTCTTTTTGAGAAAAGATTTCCATCAAAGCCAAAATTTCCAAACACCTTCTTGAAGCTTATTCCTCTACTTCACTCTAGACTTTTGCACTTCACAATCCCAAGTTCTACTTCTACATATTGGTTATAGGATTGTGCTAAGTGAGCGTTTTGTGATCAAGTGTGATCAACCTTCTTCTTGAGCGAAGTTGTAGAAGCATCGGCCTCAAGCGAGCTAGTGTGCTCCGGTGGTGTTGCGGCATCACGAGAGATACGACAAGTGTGTCCTTGTATTGGCGATCCAGTGGGATCAACAATAGTGGAAATCCTTCAAGTGTGAAGGCGGGGATGTAGAACGTGGCTCGAATCTCGGAAACATATCCTCGTGTTTGCGTTTGCTCAATTTTCTCTAAACTCTAACTCTCTTTAATTCTTGCACTATTTATTGTCTTTTACATTGCAAGTCTTTTTAATTGAGCTAATTGTTAAGTAGAATTTTAATTCCGCATTATTGCCTTATTTCATATAGCCATCACCTATTCACCCCCCCTCTAGGTGTTTTCAGCTAGTCCAACTCAAATGGAAGTTAGTAAAGGCACACCAAATCCGTTGATACCTGAGGGTTTGCTAAAAATCCTAAAGGACTAGGTCCCATCCTCTCCTCCAAAATCTCCTACCAATTCTCACCCACAGAATGGTAGGGCTACAAAAATACATGTATTCATTTCTCTAACGAAATGAGCTTGGACTTGTCATGTTAATAATAAACCTCTGACAAACCTAATTTTCGAACCCCAGCAAATTCAGTCAAGTTAATATTAAACCTCTGGCAATGAAACTCATTTAAAATCTCCGTTGCTATGTTAATATTACACGTCTAATGGCGAACCTCTCATGTTGCCAGAAAATCAGTGATTGTCACGTTAATATTACACCTCTGATAATTCATTTTATTTTTCACCAAAGTCCCCTACAAATTCTCTCCCATAGAGTGGTAGGTCCACAAGATCAATCATTATTAAGTTTAATACAATACCTCTAACAATAAAAAATTTCAATACTCCCCAGCAAGTACGAACTTCCACTTGTCGGTCCCCTACATGGAGTCACAAGTTCAAAATTGTCAAGTTTATCACTACACCTCTGACATTCCAAACTTCACTTGTCAATTCTCATCAACAGAGTGACAAGTCCTCAAAATTGCTCATATCGCAAATCAACTACTGTTATGTTAACATCACACCTCTGACAAATTACTGTTAAGTTTAACACTACACCTCTTACAGTGATTAAGTTGCTTCCAAGTTTAATATTAAACCTCTGACAGTGACTTTTCCTCAGGCTCCCATATCGAAGCTAAGATGAGCGATGCTAAGTTTAAACATCATACCTCTACCATCCAGTTCATTGTTAAGTTCAACAATACACCTATGTCAATGACTTTTCCTCTGGCTTCCATATCGAAGCTGAGATGAGCGATGCTAAGTTTAACATCACACATTTAGCATCCAGTTCATTGTTAAGTTCAATAATACACCTATAACAATGACTTTCCCTCGAACTTCCTTATCGAAGTCAAGATGACTAATGCCAAGCTCAAAATTACACCTCTAGCATTACCTCCACTGTCAAGTTTAACACTACACCTATAACAGTATTATTCTCAGTCTTTCCAAATGAAACTGAAATTCTTGCAGAGCTAGGTTAACATCACACCTCTAGCTCACATCCTTGTCAAGTTAATATCACACATCTGATAAGATTTAATCCAACCCGTTAAGTTAATATCACATCTCTAACTGTAAAAACTCTTCTAGATCCCCAACGGATCTAGTCTCACTTGTTATTCTCGTCAACAGAATAGCAGGTCCACTTAAAAGCACTGTTAGATTAATATTATACCTTTAACATTGTTTTCATCAAATCTCCAGCTGAGTCCTGATTACGTTAATACTAAACCTCTAATGAATACTTAGTCATAATCCTCTGTGGGGGTAAAAACTTCACCTGTCATTCTCATCTGTGGATTGGCAAGTCCACAGAAACCATCCCACTCCTATCAAGTTAATATCACACCTCTGACAGTAATCTTAAATTCCTTAAATGGAAATTTTTAACTTTGACTTGCTAAGTTAAATATCACATTTCTAGCAAATCAAGAATAACCACTTCTATTTGTCTGATTTTCAATACAAAGAGGAAGTCAAGACATATAAAAAGACAGGAAAAAGTGTCACTTTTATTGATAGTCAAACATATGAAAGTGATACAAGGCGCTCTCTTATACAATAAGATTGAGTGTTACAATAAAGGAATACGAAGGACTCCCTCTGGCTCAGCGAAAGGTTGCACTCACTCCCCAAAACATTAAGGATACATGAAGTTTATCCTCTTGACTCTGGCCAGGAATAGCGGATCAACTAACTCTCCTCTTGAGAACAATGGTGTTTCTCGAGGTCAAAATGCAGGGGAGCATTCTGATTCCACCTGACCAACTGGTACGAAGATCTTCACAAGGCCGTAATCCTTCGCTTAATGAGAAGCTCCACCACCAGAAAGTCATCCAACGAACATGGGTTTTTCTTCGCTGTCACTTCTTTGGGTAAGATTGGTGAAGGGAGGATCCGAAACCTTACTGGTGACATTCTTTTTCCCGTGAACTTCAAAGGCCCCATACTCACGGTGACCATGAAGAACCTGAGGCATTACAGGTGCGCCATGTCCAATAAGGCCTTGAGGTGTATTAGCAACTGCGCGGATCTTTCTCGCCCTTGGACAGGAGCTCTGACTCCCAAATGCTCGCCAATCAAACAAGCTCGCCGGTATAAATATTCTCCTATGAACCCAGCAAAGACACTAGAACTGGCACCATCGATATAGCCAGAACCTACAAGAAATAAAAACCTAAAGGTTAAAATTCTGCAAAGACAGAATAGGAAGTCAGAAGCACAAATGCGGTGCTGAAGTCATGAACTCCAGATGTGAATTTAACCGACACAGGGATAGATAATATGGATTCAGATGCAGTCTGGTGTTAGACTCGTGTCTGATATATGAGACATGAGGCATAAATCAAAGACACAGATGCGGGTCTTAAAAACTGCATGAGGTAACTTCAAGATGCAGAGTTCGCCATACTCGCGTCTGAGACGTGGGGCTTGTCATGTTCACGTCCAGAGAGCTCAAAAGAGCAGACTTAAAATTCTCTAAGTCAAGAACCCCAAACGCGAGCTTCATATGCAAAACTCGCATTTCAAGACCTAATCGCAGAGTTCACCACACTCGCCTCTGAAGAACTTAAGACTAAGACTTTGAAGTCAATGAGCTCGTGTTTTATTGAGTAACGTGAAAGACACGTTTGCAGAGCAGGGACGCATGAATCCCAGGACAAAGATTTTAGAAAGAGATCAAGAGACGGAGTCTTTTTATGGACAGGGATGATAGAACTTCAGAAAGACCGAGCCTTATCATTGCAAAAGCTAGTTCCTACCTGAAGAAGAATTCTCTAGAAGTTGGACTTCATTCGTCAAGGCACAGTATAGAAGTTGGACTTCATTTGTCAAGGCACAGCCATGAAAGCACTTAAAGCTATATTTTTTAATCTTGAAGCCACTTAACAGTGATAATCTTCGAAGAAGATTGAAAGAAAGCATGAAAGCTTTGGGTTCTTTTTGTTCTTCAGAACACATGCTCTTGAAGTGAAAGTGGACAATGAAGACGAAGTCCCTCAGAGTAGAAGGCCTATAATTAATGACTGTTATGATGGCTGAGGTCTATTTATAGGCTCGCTAGATGGCCTATAATTAATGGCATGAAAATCAAAGCCATCAGCCTTAAATCCTACACGAATATCAAATCCAGTGTGAATGAGACACGTGGATTTTTACTCCGAAAAACACCAAAGACACAAGTCTCCAACCGTCAACGCCGACTTCGCATTGAAAGAACCAACAAGATCTTTAAGACGGATTGCATGTGACGCTTCGGAGGCTGCGTCCTGATGTCTACGTCCTTTCACAAGACTTGAAGGCTGCGCCCTGCAGTCCACGTTCTTGCACAGACTCGAAGACCGCGTCCAGAAGTCCACTACCTTTCACAAACCTGAGGGCCGCGTTCCCTTTATCAAATTGAAGAAGCCAGATCCGCGAGCGATCCAGAGCCGCGTCCTCTCTGCGGTCTAGAGCCTGCATTTCTCTTAATGATCCAGAGCCGCATCCTCTCAGCGATTTAGAGCCGCGTCCTCTCAGCGATCCAGAACCGCGTCCTCTCAGTGATCCAGAGCCGCGTCCTCTCTGCGAGCCAGAGCCGCATCCTCTCAGTGATTCATAACAATGTCCTCTCAGAGAGCTAAAGTCCTGTTTCTCTTAACAATTCAAAGTCGCTTCTCTCTTCATAAATCAGAGCCGCGTCTCCATCTTGAAGTCTGCGTTACTTCAACCTAGTGAGAGCTATGTCTCCACTTCAATACTCGCGTCTGTCTAATGAATGAGAGCCCCGTAACGAGGTCCGCATTTCAAAAACAACATGACCTTTGCGTCTATAAGACTTGCGTTCAGTCTTTGCTTCTGCAATCAATTCAACAGTACACTGGCAAAAGTAGATGACTATTTTTTCTGATTCAACAGTATACCAACAACCAGCTCAAAGCACCGAGGAGGTTCGGACTGCGTATCCAGACACTCACAATGATCATTTCTGGTGGCTTCAAGGAGTTAACAGTACACTCACGAGGAACAAAATCCAGACAAGATTAAGCTCAAAGATATCTCAGAAGATTGCTAGTCCAGCCTAAAGAGCACTGCTGCTAGAAGAAAAATTCAAAGTATTTCAAAACCCGTCCCAGTCAACCGCGGAGTTATGAATACTTTGGAGGGGGTTCTGTAGACTATCTAAAAATTACTGAGGACAAGTCATCAGAAAGCAGAGTATATACTCCAGAGGATAGGCTAATCATAGCCACTCGTGCAGTACCGACACAGAGCTGGAAGCTCGCGTCTCGGCATCACTGCAATGGCCAAGACGCAGAGATAGGAGCCCGCATCTCAGCATCACTATAATGGCCAAGATGCAGATCATGAAGACCGCGTCTCAGCATCACTACAGTACCAAGACGCAAGGTGGTCGAAGTCCGCGTCTTAACACCACCACAATGGCCAAGATGCAGAGCTCGAAGCACGCGTCTCAGCCATCTATGTAATGTCAAAATGTGAGGCTCAAATCCCGTGTTTCAACTATAGAGAAGCCCTACGTCTCGGTTATAATTGCCCTCGTTACTAGGTCAATTACTGTCCACGTAATGAAGGGAGTTAACCCCCATTATGAAGGGTTTTTAGGGGATAGTTTTGCCCCTGAAACCCGTATAAATAGCTTAGTTTGCTGCTGAAGAGGGGTCAGAAGCTTTGAAAAAATCATAATATTTAGCTGAGGAATACAAAAGAGTTCAACTCTTCTAATAACTTACTGAGTACAAGTTTGTTCTTGCCTCAAAACTCTTTGAGATTTTATTGGACAGAAGCTATGCTACTCTGTCCATAATCCGAAGAGAAGATTCCCAGAAGATTGTGACATTCACCCGGTCAACGAAAAAGAAGATTCACTTTCCACCGCTACGTCAAGAACCCAACATTAAATAAAGAGAAGATTTGAGCTTGAATATCTTCTCTCTCTTGTAATCAGATTTTTTGAGATTGTTGTAATCTTTCATTGATTCAATAAAATTTTATTACGATCCTCTAAAATTTTCCCGGTCCAAAAGTGCACAAGCACATGTGTACATGAGAAGTGTGTCATGATCATAGACGCACATAAGCATGTAATGAGACATCAAGTAATGCATTACATGCAAATGTGGACAAAACTAGTTGTACAATCTCAGATTGCAGACTCATGAGATTGATACGTCAAGGGGATAATCTAAACAAGGAAACCCTCATATGTATAACATATACCACATGTCACCATTGTCTGAGTGTACACAACCTGAGTTTCCCCAAAGTAACAGTATAAGAATATCAGGAATAATTATTGTAACATATAATAATGTGAAATACGTAGATCCAAGAGAATAGCATATCAAGAATTTATATAGTACAGAGTGACAGTATAACAAGCAAGAAGCAAGCAATGATTTATAATTTATAATAATAACAATCAGTATCGTTTGCTACTTTCATCATTCCCAACCAGTGTCCCATACCACTGGCAGTCCACTTTGGATCCCATACCTCCAATAGTAACCATCCGAACTTTGATATGCGGGTACCATCATAAATAACACTCGCTCTTGACTTTTTTATTGTTACAATATAAATATCAAACACAAGAATGGCGCATGGTAGAATATTCAGCAGGATGTGCCTACTCAGGAGTCAAGAGGTGGCCTCACCATGTATTTAGTCCATATGGCACTTCGGTCCATTTGTGTAACACTAGACGAAGAAGGTATAGTGATAGTGCCTACTCAGGAGCCAAGAGGTGGCCTCGCCATGGATTCTAGAGGTGACTTCATCGGATCGTAAGTTCCGAAGCACTTAGTCCATGTGGCACTTTGGCCTCTTTGTATGCCACTCGCTTTGTACGCCAGTTGCCAGAGAGTATAAATAGCTAGGGTGTTAAGTAATATAATACAGGAGTTAGGCAAGTAGCTGGTCACGCAACATAACAGAGGAAAACATAGTAAAGAAGCATTTCAATCTCTTTACAACCATCATATCAGTAATAATTAATTATGCTAATAAATATCCAGGCAGAGCTAGTTAGGCTGGAGTAAAGCTAGGCCCTGTCAGCAATACGCTCGATCTACGACAGAGGTTGGCCCCTAGCGAAGCTAGTGTGCAGCTCTAAATGCTAACACGTTCGGCAAAACTGCGCTCACGGCAGAGCAGATGTATCAACGTCATGCTAACATGCACGATGAACCCACACACTCGGCGAAGCTAGACGTACACGGTGAAGTGACATATGAACGCACGGCTAACGCACGTGACAAAGCTTTGCTCGCGGCTATAAGCTGTCTAAAAATCACTAAGGAGAAGCCAACAGATGTGAGTCTTACTTCAACGTGAAGGTTGCTTTAAACAAAAACGCAGACCTCACGTCCAAATGAAAAACAAAGATTTTAGAGGGTGGGTCTGAGTAACTCCTCATCCCACACGGGTCTGAGCAACTCCGCGTCCCACGCGGGGTCTGAGCAACTCCGTGCCACACTTCAAACGTGGGTCTGAGCAACTCCGCGTCCACAACAAGCAACGTGAAGTCCGCATCCAACGCGAGACCCACATTCTATAATAACTGATCCCCAATATCAGGTCAATTAGCTCCCCACGTAAAGTGGGGTTAATTCCTATAATGGAGGAATTTCAGGGGACAATAATACCCATGTAACTCCCTACAAATAGCCTGAGGAGCTATAAAAAGGGGACCAGAGAAGTGAAAAGGGGGAGGACTTTGGAGAACTGAGAGCTGAGAATTCTCAAACTAAAAACTTTTTGTTTTCTTCTTGCTTTTTTGGAGAAGAGAGAGAGAGAGAGAGAGAGAGAGGAGTAATCAGTGGACTCTAAACACTTAGTGTGTTAAAAATAGAGCTCCCTCCTGATTGATCTTTGAGAGCGTCCTAAAGAGAAGCTTGGTATTCAGCTGGTCATGGAGAAAAAGAATCACTCCCCATTGCCACACGAAGAGTCCAGCCTTAAACAAAGGGGAGAATCATATCTTCTTTCCGCTTTTATAATCAGAATTGTTATGCTGTAACTTTTCAGCCACTCAATGAAACCTTACATCGGCCTAACTTTTCCAACCCAAACAAAAGATGGTGACTCTGCTGGGAATTGCTTTCTCTACTGATGAGAATGCCATGGCGCAAGCTGATATCCAGCTTCTTGGCAAGACAGTGGAATCCCTTGTCGTTGAGTTCGATCAAGGAAAGTTCGAGGAATTCCTTTCCTTAGGCTCCGCCAGTCCCAAGGCAATGTGGCAAGTTCGCAAAGTCTCTTCAGAGACTCACTCTCGAATCTCTTCGGAGATTACATCTAAAGTGGCCCGCACCACTGCTCACAGTGCAAGCGGTGCTACTTTTGAAGAGGTTCTGAATCGTACAGCCTGTGCAGCCCGCGCTAATGTCTCTCAAGAGACCCATAGGGCCAGTGCATTAGCGCACGATCAAAGTGATGGTGAAGATCAGCTCTGCCATCATTCTCCTCTCCAAACTCTGTAATTCCAGATTGTCGGGGGTTCTCAACAACCCGTGTGACTCAACCATAATGCTAAACATCGATGAAGGCGTCACGCATTGCAACAAGAAATTGAAGATTCTGCAAAGTCATCTGTCCTACCAAATCAAAATGTGAGGTTCACACCCGCATCCCTCTGAGGCAATGTGAGATCCGAGTCCAACGCGAGACCCACGTTCTGCCTACCCTAAAATGTGAGACCCCATATTATGTCAGTTTTAGAACATGACTCCTGCATTTATGATCTTAAACGCGAAACTCGCGTTCTGAGGCAAACTCAGCCAACGCACGAAACTCGCATTTCTACTTCAAAATGCAAGACCCACATTCTGCCTGCTTCAGAGCGTGACTCCCGCATTTTTAACTCTAAACGCGATGACCGCATTTCAATACAATGTGAGGTCCACGTTTCAACAAAGAAACATGAGACCTGCATTCAGAATGGCATGTCTTCAAGGCATGTAAAGCCAAGAAGCCCTCACCCCCGGGGTTCGAGGCTAGTTCCCCAGACATTCCCTCAATGAACCTAAGAAACTACCTGACAAGAAAGAAGAGCGTCCATCAAATCACCCCTCGATGTCACTGTGAGCAACTTATCTCAGCAGTACTCTCTGATTGCCATTGCCGCTTTCAAATAATTAAACCATCAATTTTTAGCCGGTTGTCAGCGGCTTCAAACTCAGCCAAGAGACGACGATCCCGGAAGAAGAAATCATTCTCCAACATTGAGTACCTAGAAGTGACTGCAAACAAGGTGGAGCCAAGTTCCACACTAAGCAAGTCCGAAGGGAAGTAACTGGCTATTAGTTTATAAGAGTCAGATGCTGATCGGTCTCTACGTTTGAAGGATGTTCTTATCGAACCTGAAGAGATCTACCGACACACTCAGCCTCGCATGGGAACAATCGCTCTGGTCGACTACAATCTGTTGGCCAGGGGGATTGAGGTGAATGATGAGCACTCTGCCATCATCGAATCCCGGTCTTTGAATTCCAATTCGGAGATAAATACCTTTTCTTACATGGAGGGAACTCCCGAGGAGGTGGCCAAGCGATTTGAAGAGCAGGCCGGAGTCCAAAGGGAACAATTCGATATGATTCAAACTCAGTAAGAATATATTGACACTCTTAAGCTGATGTTATCATAACTACTTAAAGAAAAAAAACAAAAGGTAAAACTCCTTCCAAAAAGTCCCAAGGTAAACAGAAGGAAGGGGAGAGCTCATCTTCTGCAAATACTAAGAGTGAAGAGCATTCCCACTTTGAGCCACCCAAATCTTCATCTGAGGAGAAGGATAACTCAGAGAACAGAAGCAATCATTCCAAGAGGATGAGCAAATTGGAACAACACCTCGAGGCCCTGGCAAACCGAGATGGTCTCCAAGATGTGAGGATAGTCCGACCCTACCCAGCAGAGTGGGACACAACTCCCTACCCTCCCAATTTCAAGGCACTGACCCTTCACAATTTCGATGGTAAAGGGTCGCCAAACCCACGCATATACTACTTTAAATCCCAAATTGGGAATATAGTATCGAACGATTCCATCATGGCTCGTTTATTCATTGGCACCCTTAAAAGAGTCGCCTTTGAATAGTTCATGAAACTTCCTGCTAACTCGACTAAGACATGGGCCCACCTCGAGAAGTTGTTTCTGGCTCATTTCTTTGAAGACGATATAGAAATTTCAGTGCTAACTCTTCTTATAGCCAAGCAAAAGAAAGGAGAGTCTATCAAAACATTCATCGAGAGATTTCGAACCATGGCACTCCATTGTCCCAGCGGCATGACCTAGTCTACACTAATTGAGACATACCATTATAATCTGCAAACTTTCCTACTCGCTCAAATGGGAGTAGCAGAATGTCGTACTTAGAAGCAGTTGGTGCTACAAGGCGAACAGGCGTAAAAGGTTATCGCCAGGGTCAGGGCTCAAGAAAAAAGCAACAAACCAAGGCCCAAAAAGCCAATGCGATGCGCCACATAGTCATCTTCTCAACCAAGAAGAAGAGATACTCTGGTAACTGAAGTCAGGTCACCTTCGAAGACCTAGTTAGTCAGAGGAGGAATGGCTCCCGTCCAAGAACGTGCCAATAAACTATACTCTTTAAGGATGAGCGTGTTATCTCTTTGTTCAAGTTGCTCCAAAAGAGTAACGGACTCAAATTATCAGAGATTAGATGTCCTGAAATGGTAGGAAAGACTGATGATCCTAACTACTATTTGATGTTGGGACACCTTATCAAGAATTACTACATCTTTAAAGATGTTCTTCAGGCTCTGATCGATGCGGAAGTATTAAAACTCCGTCCAGAACAGAAGAAGGTGATAACCAACATGACTGCTTCATCACCAATTCAATTCGAATGGAACCTTTTGCTAGAGCCAACTGGAGTGGTTGCCATCCCAAAAGGGGAACTAAGAGTGATCGATACAGATTCTCATAATTAGAAGGAGAAAGGCCTCATTCCAGTGCCTACTCCTCGAAGGGAAACAATGTGGGTTCACCCTGACATTGTTCAAAGCCAGCAATGGACAACTGTTACAAACATGAAGTCCAAAGGAAAGGCCAAAGCATCCTCCAACAATATGGTGAGTATCTCTACAAGAGAAGCTGATGAAGATGTCGCCTCCCTTACTAGCTTAGGACTGCAGATTAGCGAAATGGGCCATATTGCTCTCACAATATGAGATGCAATTCATGCCACAAAAGGAGATCAAAGGGCAAGCTGTGGTAGATTTTCTGTCTGATCATCTAGTTCTAAGAACTTCAAAAATTTATGACGATCTCCCAAACGAGATTGCAAAAGTTAACTTGATCAATGCCTCCTCAAAAGAACAAGTGTGACAACTATTCTTCGACAGAGCATCAAGAATAAGTCCAAAGGTAAATATCATCATGGATGTGGAGGTAGTACTTATCTCCCTACATAACTGTGTGATCCCTCGTGTATTCTGGTAAATTGAGCCATGTTCCAACAATGTCTCAAAATACAACTCTCTTGATCGGGATGCAACAGCTGAAAAGATTGGAGTCTAAAATCTCGAAGCATTCGCTGATTCAAAGCTCATCGTCAACCAGGTTCACGGGGAGTACGAAGTACGATATGAAGACTTGGTACCCTATCACAACGCGACCATTGTCATGACAGAGAAGTTTGAAAACTTCTATACTGAATATGTACAGTGGCAGCAAAATGCGCATGCAGATGCATTGGCATCCCTCACTGCTTCATTGGCCCTTCATCTAGAGCCATGGAGAGAGTACTTGTCTAAAGTCGTGACTTGTACTGTTGCAAATTCGTCCTTGAAGGTAGTAGAACTCCAAGAGGAGACCTTTAAGTTAAAGAAGTTCTTGAGGCTTAGACAAGTCTCAAACCTAGGGTGTGGCGATTCCCTTACATTGACTTCGTCTTGTATGGCATATTGCCCGATGACCCCAAGGAGGCAGCTGCTATCAGAAGAAAAACCCCTCAATTCTATTACAATGCAATCATATGAATATTGTATCGCTGATCGTACGATGGAATCCTACTACAATGCATTTCACCCAACATGGCACAGGAGGCACTCAAAGAAGCTCATGACGGTATGTGCGAAGCTCACCAACCTAGACCTAAGCTTGGAGACCAGCTTAGAAGGCTTGGCTATTACTGGGCGAAGATGATCCCTGACACCATCGCCTATGCTAAGTGATGCCATGCTTGTCAGATCCACGGTGACTTCGTCCATCGAGCACCGGGACACATCTTCATTGGACGATCCTCTCATGGCCATTCGAGATGTGGGGAATGGATATTGTTGGAACCATCAGCCCTCTAACATCCAAAGAACATCGCTTCATCTTGGCCACAATGGATTACTTCTCTAAATAGGCGAAAGTTGTTCCCCCTGAAGGAAGTAAAGACACCAAACATGATCAAGTTCATCAAACATCACGTGCTCTACCTGTATCCCGACTGATCATCCACAATAATGGACCCCAATTCGTCAGCCAAGCATTCTGAGATTCTGTGATAAATTCAGAATTCAAAGTGTGTTGTGTAATAAATTCAGAATCCAAAGTGTCATTTACGGCGTACTATCCAACTACTAATGGCATTGTAGATGCTTTTAACAAGACTATTGGAAAGCTTCTTAAAAAGTTTGTCTCGAAAAGTCAACGCGACTGGGATGACAAATTCGCTGAATGCCTTTGGGCTTATCGCATAATGGTGAGAACCCCGACAAAGGCCATGCCATTTTTCTTAGTGTATGGATATAAATATGTACTCCCACTGGAGAGCTAGTTCCTATCTTTGCGAGTTGCCTTGACAACCAGGATGGCAGGCAAGGAGAAGCATCGACTGCGTCTCCAAAAGTTGAAAGCTTTAGACGACAAATATCTGCAAGCCCAACAGCAAATCGAACTCTATCAAGCCCGAATTTCTAGAGCTTTCAATAATAAAGTCAGAGAACAGATTTTAAGAAAGGCAACCATGTCTTAGCTGTCAGAACACCCATGGTTATGACACATAAGACAAAACAAAAATTTCAACCCAAATAGGAAGGACCATTTGCAGTAGAGTCAGTCTACTCAAACGAAGCATACCGCCTCATAACTCAGGACGACGATACGTTCATGATGCCTATCAATGGCAGATTCTTAAAAAGTATTATCCTTAATAGGACTCTTCTCATAATCAAGTTAACACTACACCTCAGATCAAAACCTCACCCTGATCAATCAGATGAATCAGGGTTTGAAATCCATGATGCTTGCGCCAAAGAAGTGCTTCTTCTTTCAACGGATCGCATCATGGTCGATCAATGCTGAACCGATCGAACATTGTTGAGATCATGATGCATGATGTTAATATTGAAGAGACAAAATTAGAAACTTTGATTTTAGCTTTGTCACTTTCCTCATGATCAGATTAACACTACACCTCTGATCAAAACCTTACCTGTTCAATCAGATGAATAGGATTTGAGATAAAGATGTTAGGAAGAGCATCAAAGAAGAGATTCTTTCTTCAATGCGTCACTTTGCGGTCGATCGGTGCCTAGCCGACCGAACATTTAGTAAACCATAATGCATGATGTAAACATTGAAGAAAGGATAAAGGCAAAATGTCAAGTTTTAGCCTTGTCACTCTTCTCTAGTATATGATTGTGCACGTGCATTGAACATTTTGTATCACATATATGACATTTCTTCATTTAATTTTAAGTAAAACTCTGCTTTTTAATGTATTTTTATGTTCAGTGGTATGCAATGTATTTAACAAAGAAATGGAGAGATTGACAGATTTATCCAATGAAATCCAAATAATTCAAAAGATCAAGCAAATCAAAGGGACCAATTAAAATCTTAAGATTCTAGAAACTATCTTATCTGAAAACTGAATATATCAGATAAGATAATATCATCTAATTTCAAGAAAAAATGGATTGTTTGAAGACCCTATCGATGAAGATAAATGGATACCTTATCAATTCAAGAAGACAAATTGAAAATCCAAGAGGATAAATGGATAGAGAGAAGATCAACGGATGATATGAAGTAATTTAAATTCAGATTCAGACTTGATACATTTTAGCATTTTAATCGTAACTTTCGCTACCGAAACTCAAATCTGATGATTCGAGATGATTCAGAAAGAAAACTTAAAGGGCTACAATCTTATGCTGATTACTGTTTCTAATTCTATTGTTAAATAAGTTATATTCAGCAGTCAACTCGTCAACAAGCTGCAAATTAGAATTGAATTTTCACAAAAAAATTATGGATAAATCAAGTCAAGTTTGGAGATAAGGGAAGAATTCAAATTTAGAAATAGCCAGCTCTCCTTATCTTCATACCCTTCCTATCCCTCTGATTTGTTTCCTATAAATATCCTCATACCTCAAAGGCAGAGAGGGCATCATCTCACAAAGAGAGAGAGAGAGATTTAGTTTAGGTTTTTCTTTTCTTTTCTTCTTCAATGTAATTTTATTTTTATTTTTTATTTTCTTTTAGGTTAGAGAGAGTTACATGATTAAAAGAGAGGAAGAGTTATTGTACAGTGACACTATGAAATCTTTTCTTCAAGAGCATATATTGAAGGTGACATTTCCTACTTTTTTTTATCATACGCAATCTGGACAAGTACTGCTTTTATGTACTTCTTTCTACTACTTTACATTACTTCATATCTAATCATGGTATGTTAATCTACAACAGAGGTAAATCTTCTTTTTTATCTCTTTTCTATTTTTCTTTCTTAGTTTTATTTAATAATTTTCAATTAACACTTTCAATTTTAGTTCTTTTTCTTTGAACTTGTTTTTCTTTTCTTTTGAATTAACAAAATTATCTTTAATACTCTTCTTTTATCTCTTTTTATTTCTGATTTTTGCATCAACAATTTCTTTATCTTTTTTATTTTCTTTTTTTTATAACTAAAACAACAACAATACCACCATTTCTTCTTCTACATCTCCTTCTTAACTATTTTTATTTACTATTAAAATTGAGAAGAGAACTCTTAAATCTGTTTTAGTTAATTAAAAGAAGAAGCTTACTATAAAGCTTCCATCGCTGTCCCTCCCTGTGGATCACGACCCTTAACCCTAGGCTACACAATAGTATCAAGACCTAGCACTGTTCCTAAAAGTCTATTTTTTTCTGTGTGTACGTTTGGCTCAGTCAAAACTTTGGCGTCGTTGCCAGGGAGGGACGGTAAGTTTTCTTTTTTTTAATTTAGTTTAACAATTTAACTCTTTTTTTCTCTGTTTTGATGTACAGGGGCTAATTATAGAAAACTAGGAGATGTAATGGACATATTACTACTTTGTGCCTCTGCCCAAGAAGGCAGAGCATCAGAGCCTACAACTGTGATGAACTACTAATTGTAGTTTCTTAAAGATTGCTTGATTTTTAGAGATTTAAATCTTTGTAGTTATTAGTTTATCTGTTTAAGTCACTTTGTACATGTTTTTAATAAACAGTAACTTGTTACTTTGTAAATACGAAAAAACATTTAGCCTCCTGCATCTTAGGGCATCTGCATTTTCGTTTCTTTACATTACTGTTGAAGAGTGCTGGAGAAAAGATACGTCTGCATTCCATATAGCTTAGGAAACACACTTGTATATTATGATATTTGAGTGTTATTTTGCTATATACTTGCACACGAGCACTAAAACGATTTAAGGGCATATCCTCAAACAAGCTAAGGTGGGAAAGTCATTACCCTCCCTTAACCTAAAAATCATCTCCCCAATCACTAACCCAGCCTAACCTAAAATTAAGTAGATGATGTTCCTAGGGACATCTCGGACTCAAATAGTGATTATCCTAAGGGAAAAGTTGTTAGAAGTTGACTCTTGCTAAATCGGTGTCTAAGATTGGGGATTGAGGGGCAAAACCCCGAAGGCTGGTTGTTTGGCATAATTAGGCCCGTTGCTTAGGCACGGATACCTCCCACAAATCTTGCCCCTATCTAGCCGATTTACTTGTGGTCAGGTTCTGCAATATACCTCCTATGGATAATCAACAGTTAGGAGTCTCTCGGTCCAAGCTCTACCCTAGCATAGGCTAGATTTTTCTTAATTTTTTGTTTGTTTATTTGTTTGTTTTTATTTGTTCTTGTGAAAATGGATTATAATTACAATTATTCTGATTATAACTCAAATCTATATTTCACTCCAACCACTTGCAATTCGGATATTACCAACCTGGCATTACATAACTTTAACTTTAACCAACCAAGTATGCCAGATTGGTCTTATCGGAATCAATATATGCCCTAATCTCAGTATTATGAACAAGAATGGGATAATCATCACTACTCTTCACCAGTCAATGGGGATATAACTCCCCCGAGTCTTACTATCAACAACCTTACCAACAAACAGCTTCATATACTCCATAATAAGGCGAACCTATAGAAGAAAAATCTTCTTTAGAAAAAACTTTTGAAGCCTTCCTTGAATCCACACGACAAGTATAAATCATAACGGACTCAATTCTCCCAAACAATTCACAAATCCAAGATCCTTATGATTGGTAGTGAAAAATGCATAATTATCATCATATTTACCATCACATTTTCATATTTATTCATATAATTCAGACATTTACTAATATTTTGTTATTTAATATGTGCAGGCCTTGAGTGTTGAATTAAATAAAGAATTAAAGTTTAATGAAGCCCAAAAGCCCTGATCCAAGCCCAAGTCCAAGCCCAAGTATAAAAGTGCAATTACAAGAAGTCAAAGTGCGAATACAAGATGTAAATATTGCAAATACTACAAAGAGGGAAAGGATAGAATTCTATCCAATCCTAAATGCTTGGTGGATGAGGATAAATACATGTGCAAGGATGAGATTCGTTTTTGAAGAAAATTGGATAAAGGGTAACTTGATTTCTAAGTTATCTCGAAAATCCAATATGAAGAGTCAGGATGCAGATTCTAGAAGGAAAAGCTAAGATGGACGGACCAGAGGAGGGCACGCGCGAAAGTACGCGGCCAAAGATCAGACTATGGCCACGGAAACGCGGCCCAAGCCGCGTTTCCGCGGTAATCCTGCCTTATCCGTCTACCAGTTTTCGTGGAGGAGTTTATCCGGGACTCTATGACATTCTGCACCTATAAATATCCATGCAGGCGCAGCAGAGAGGGGATCCAGAGAGATTAGGGTTTCTTTAGCTATTTCTTTAAAATTTCTGCAAGTTTGTAATTTGTTTTGAGTACATTGTGGAGGAGAAGGAGCTTGTATTTGGGAGACATTTTTCGAATAAAGGTTACCTTTTTCCCATTTAATTCTCTGCTATTTAATTTTGCTTTTATTCTGTGATCTCTCTGGTTTAGTTTTTAATCTATGATCTTCTGATTTATTTGTTTCTTTCTTTCTCAATTCTTCTTATTAAACAACATAAAAAAATTTAAAAAATTGAAAAGATAAAAAAAATGATGAACTAATTTCCTATTGTGGTTTGCTGAAGTTCTTAAAGCAACCCTAGAGCAGTCAAGCATTGATCGGATTGATGACATTTTTTTTAGAAACCCTAGGTTTAAAGTAGATTGCTTGAAGACTAAATGATGATTAGTTTCATAATCTAAAGTCACACCTTTAAGTAATTTTTCACATTTCATGCTTAAGAACTTTGACAACGTAACTTCAAGGTAAATCTTCTCTTATGTTGTGCTTAGATGTTAGGATGAAAAACGTGTTGGATTTTTAGGAGTCTCGCTAGTAAGATTCTACAATCTTTTTCTCTTGCTTGCATATCCTCTAGAAAACCTAGGATGGAGTCCATATATTCCAATATGATGATCAATATCCTTAACTTGCACTATGGGTTGTGGTAGAATATCAGTAAAACCACATCTTTCCATTCATATATATATTTGAAATCTAATCTCTTTTCTCATATTTTGAAGATACAGAGGAATCGGCCGAAAAGCTTGCATCGCATCCTTCCCTGAGGATCACGACCCGCTTTGGAGCTTTCTACAATGGATAGCATTGAGACTAAGAACTCTACACTTCAATTTCTTATTTACAAATTCTTAATTCTCAATCAAAATTTTGGCGCCGTTGCCAGGAAGGAACGGCACGATTTCCTCAATCTAATTATTTTTTATTCTTTCTGTTTGCAGATACAGAGAACAGGAAACCAAAGTAGCAGCAAGGACACATAGCAACTCTGTGCCTCTGCCCTCGAAGGCAGAGCATCAGAGCCTACTCCTTTGCCGCGGTTCCGCGGCAATAGCCGCATTTTCGCGGCAAGAGTAGTTCACTACTCATCAAATTTTCTGCAGGTTGCTCAGAATTGCAAATATTGCTTACTGCTGTGATTAAATTTCTCTGTGATCACTCTGCAACTGCTAATTAATAACATTAACCAATTATTTGATAATAAAAAAAAGATTAGACTCTTGCATTTAGGGCACGTGTCTATTTTTTTTTTTTTTTTAATTCTGTTGAAGAGTGCTGGCGATAAGGTACGTTTGCATAGCATATAGATTAGGAAACACTCTTGGTTGATTTACTGCTTTCTTGAGTGATTGCTTTTCTACAGCTTTACACGTACACAAAAATATCTTAAGGGCATAACCCATAAACAAGATAAGGTGGGGATTTCATCACCCTTCCTTGGCCCACAAATCATATCCGTCACACTCACAACCCTAACCTTAAGTAAATTTGACTAGACGTTGGCCCTAGGTTAACTCGGACTCAATAGGAGATTGACTGAAGGAGGAAAATTGTTCGAAATTAACTCTTGTCAAATGGTGTCTAGGCAGGGGATTGAGGGCCGAAAGCCCGAAGAACGGTGGTTATTTAATTAAGGAACGTCTCTGATGGAAAACCTCCCACCGGTCTTGCCACCTACCTGGCCGATTAGCTTGTGGTTAACGTCGACAATAGACCTCCTAAGGACAGTCTAAAGTTAGGAGTCGTATAGGTCAAGGATAACCCTATAATAGGATTTTTTGTTTGTTTTCCTTTTTTTAGTTGATTGGGTGAACTTGTTTGCTAATTGTGCATGCCCGCTTGGTCGAGAGACCCACTTACATCCAGGCTAACTAGAACTAGTTCACCACCCGAGCAAAAGCCCGACTCACACATGGCACAACCACAGTCACTCCAAGATAGGTTCTATCCTATTAGAACCTCTCTTCCTTCTTGCATCAAGCTTACTATTGAAGGTGTTGACCCATTTGAACTCAAGCCACAATACATCAACACCCTTCCCAAATTTCATGGACTTGAATCCGAGGATGCATACTTCTTCATAAGGGAATCTGAAGAAGTATGTCTCATGATGAATATACCTAAGTTAGGAAAAGATGCCATCAAACTTAGGTTTATCCCCTTTGCTTTGAAGAATTTAGCAAAGAAATGGCTCTACAGTCTAGAGGCCGGTTCAATATCTTCTTGGGATAATTTCATTAAGGCCTTCTTAAAGAAATTTTATCCCGTTCACAAGACTGCACTGATTAGGAAGAACATCCTACAGTTTAAGCAAACAGCCAATGAACCTTTTTGGAAATACTTCGAACGTTTTAAGGACCTCCTTGCCCAATGCCCTCACCATGGGATAGAGAAATGGCGACTTTGCCAAGTTCTATATGATGGATTAGATTATCCTACTAAAACGCTGTTAGAATCCATGTGCCAAGGAGGATTTCTGCAAAAGAACGAAGATGAAGGATGGTTATTATATGAAGAATTAGCTGATAATACCATCCAATGGGAACCTACTCCGGAAAAATTTAGGACTAATGACCCTACTTCTTCTAAAGGAGGTATCCATTCCATTGAGGCCAACGTAGCAACCGATGCTAAGTTAGTTGCTATTATGCGAAGACTAGAGACTCTTGAAACTAAAGAGCCAGTCTCTGTGAACCAAGTCAGCCCAACATCTTCGGCGGGCTGTACTTATTGTCAAGATATGAACCATGTGTTCGAGGAATGTCCTGTCTTCATTGCGCATCAAAGCTTGCCCGAACATATGAGTGCGGCCTTCACAAGGCCCGCCAACAATCCTTATTTACCCACCTACAATCCTGGTTGGAGAAATTATCCCAATTTTTCATGGGGCCCAAGCAACAATGATCAAACTAGGCCCAAATTCTCTAACAATTTCCAAAATCCGCCCTATCAACAAAATTTCCCTAGTCAAAATCCTCCACCGTCTTTCCAAAATTCACAAATGGAGACAAGACTTTCAAATTTGGAAAGAAAGATGGACACTCTAGTTAAAAGCCACGACACGCTGGCTCAAGTCTTAACTAGAATAGAGATCCAATTGAACCAACAAGAGAGACAGAGGGGTACCCTACCGAGTCAACCATTGCCAAATCCTAGGAATCCTAGGCCAGCCAATGAGGCTCAAGACCCAAATCAGTGTCATATGGTTCATACACTCAGATCGGGGAAACCAGTTGATAATCAAGTATCCATGCCACCGGATCCATCTCAGTCAGTCATTCCATCTAGCTCCACTCTCATTCCATCTAGCTCCACTGAAACTGAAGCTGAAAAGTCAGCAGGTCAGGTGCACCAGCCTATAACTCTATTTCCAAATAGGCTTAGAAGCAACAACAATGCACATATGGAGAAATTATTAGAGGTGTTCAATCAAGTTAGGCTCAACATCCCACTTCTTGATGCAATCCAACAGGTCCCTAGTTATGCCAAATTCCTTAAGGACATGTGCACAAAGAAAAGAAAGACTAATGTGCCTAAGAAGGTTTTTCTAGCCACTAACATTAGTGAGCTATTGTCCAACCAGATCCCTATTAAGTATAAGGACCCTGGTTGCCCCACCATCTCTTGCACCATAGGTCGAGCCGAAATCAATCGAGCACTCCTCGATTTAGGAGCTAGCATCAATTTGCTCCCTTTCTCCGTATATCAACAACTTGGATTAGGTGAACTCAACCCGACCCAAGTTACTATTCAGTTGGCTGACCGCTCAATCAAAGTTCCTAAGGGAGAGATCAATGACGTTCTCATACGGGTGGGAGAATTTATTTACCCAGTCGATTTCATTATTTTAGAGACACAACCTGCGTCTAATCCTAGGTCCCAAACTCCCGTCATCTTAGGAAGACCGTTCCTAGTAACCGCAAATGCAATCATAAATTGTAGAAACGGATCCATGAGACTGACTTTCGGGGATATGACCAAGGAAGTCAATGTTTTCAACCTAGGTAAGCATCCCTATGATGTGACCGACCAACCCTTTGAGGTTAACTTCATTGAGAACATGAGGAGTGAGCATAATGAGGAGATCACACTCGAGTCAGAGGAAGAGGAAGACTTAGAAGCAAGTGATCTCAGCCTTGATGAAATCGAATGGGAATCAAATCCGAGTTCTATAGAGATGGGAGATTCTAGCTTAACTCCTCCACCTATCGAGCCACCTCCTTCTTTGGAGATAAAAGCCTTGCCTAAACATCTTAAGTACGCCTACCTAGGTGAACAAGAGACGTTACCGGTCATAGTTGCATCTAATTTGACTAATAGGCAAGAGGAAGATCTACTGGCAACCCTTAGGAGACATAGGGAAGCCATTGGTTGGACTATGGCAGATATCAAGGGACTGAGCCCTACGATAGTCCAGCATCGTATCCATCTAGAGGAAGGGGTTAGACCGAAGAGGGATCCACAGCGTAGGCTAAACCCACTCATGCAGGAGGCTGTACACGCCGAAATAGTGAAACTGTTAGATAATGGGATCATTTATCCCATTTCTGATAGCGAATGGGTTAGCCTAATGCATGTGGTCCCTAAGAAGTCTAGCTTTACTGTGGTAGAGAATGACAAGCATGAGTTATTGCAAACACGATTGCCTACCAAGGTTAGAGTATGCATAGACTACCGCAAGTTGAACACCGCCACTAGGAAAGATCATTTTCCCCTCCCATTTATCGACCAAATGCTGGAAAGATTAGCCGGTCATGAGTATTATTGTTTCTTGGACGGTTATTCAGGGTATAACCAAATCCCTATAGCCCCGGAGGACCAAGAAAAGACAACGTTCACGTGCCCATTTGCAACATTTGCCTACCGTCGAAGCCTTTCGGCCTATGTAATGCCCCCGCCACATTCCAACGTTGTATGTTAAGCCTGTTTTCTGATATGGTCGAGCGCTTTTTAGAGATTTTCGTGGACGACTTCTCCGTCTATGGGAATTCATTTGACCAGTGTCTCCATCACTTGGAGCTAGTGTTGAGTAGGTGCACCGAAAAGAACTTGGACCCTCAATTGGGAAAAGTGTCACTTCATGGTGCAGCATGGGATTGTCCTAGGTCATGAGATATCTAGGGAAGGGATTAAGGTAGACAAGGCCAAGGTAGAGATCATAGCCAAGCTTCCACTTCCACGATGTGTGAAGGACATTCGGTCTTTCTTAGGACACGCTGGGTTTTATCGTAGGTTCATTAAGGATTTTAGCAAAATTGCTAGACCCCTTACAAACCTTCTAGCTAAAGACGTGTCCTTCATCTTTGATGATAGGTGCCATAGTGTGTGGGAGAAATTGAAAGTGGAACTTATCTCTGCTCCTATCATCTCACCTCCGGACTGGTCCAAACCTTTTGAGATCTTGTGCGATGCTTCAGATTTTGTGATAGGTACTGTCTTAGGACAGCGTAAGGATAACAAGCAGCACGTGATCTACTATTCGAGTAGGACGCTAAATGATGCCCAAATGAACTATACTACAACCGAGAAGGAATACTTGGCTGTAGTGTTCGCTTTGGAGAAATTCCGCCCATACCTACTTGGGACTAAGACCACGATTTTCACGGACCATTCTGCACTTCGATACCTTATGCTTAAAAAAGATGCGAAGGCCTGACTCATTCGTTGGATCCTTCTCCTTCAAGAATTCGATCTCGAAATTTGAGATAAAAAAGGTGTCGAAAATATCGTAGCAGACCATCTCTCTCGTGTGCCAAACGCACCTTCTGACGAACTGCCCATCAATGACAATTTTCCCGATGAATAACTTCTAGCTATCTCTAAGGAGCCATGGTTTGCTGACTTAGTGAATTACTTGGTCACAATCCAAACACCGCCTAATTGGTCAAAACAGGATAGATACCTATTCTAGTCTCAAGTCCGGTATTACATGTGGGAAGATCCTTATCTTTTCAAATATTGTAGCGACCAAATCATTAGCAGATGTGTCCCTGACGAGGAAACTAGAAGTGTTCTAGCTTTCTGTCATGAGTTCACTTGCGGTGGACACTTTGGTCCCCGCAAAACTGCCGAAAAGATCCTGCAAAGTGGCTTTTATTGGCCAACCGTGTTTAGAGACACATTTGAGTATTGCAAAACTTGCGCAAGATGTCAAATGATAGGAAGAATTTCCAAACGAAATATAATGCCCCTAAATCCTATTCTAGAAGTAGAACTTTTCGATGTCTGGGGCATCGATTTTATGGGACCCTTCCCTAATTCGTTTGGGCACCAATACATCTTGTTGGCCGTAGACTACGTGTCAAAATGGGTTGAAGCTGTCCCTTGCAAGACAAATGACAACAAAGTTGTTGTCAAATTCTTGAAAGATAATATCATCTCACGCTTTGGAATCCCAAGAGCCATCATTAGTGACAATGACACACATTTTTACAATAGAACTTTTGAAGCTCTTATGCGAAAATATGCCATAACTCACAAGTTGTCTACGCCCTACCATCCTCAAACTAGAGGACAGGTAGAAGTTTCTAATAGGCAAGTCAAGCTCATCTTGGAGAAGACTGTGAATCAGAATAGGAAGGACTGGTCCACCAAACTGGTGGATGCCCTATGGGCATGTAGGACTGCCTTTAAGATGATTCTAGGAATGTCTCCCTACAGACTAGTCTTTGGAAAGGCTTGCCACCTTCCTGTTGAGCTAGAGCACCGGGCCCTATGGGCAATTAAGCAGCTAAACTTCGATCTAGATAAGGCCGGTGAGCTTCGAAAATTGCAAATTTCTGAACTAGAGGAATTGAGGAATGAAGCATACGATAATGCAAAGATTGCGAAGGATAGGGTTAAGGTTTTTCATGACAAGTTCATCACGAGAAAAACGTTTGTCCAAGGACAAAAAGTTTTACTCTATAACTCTAGACTTCATCTCTTTCCTGGCAAGTTGAAGTCAAGATGGACAGGGCCCTTCATTGTTAAGACTGTGTTTCCATACGGAGCCATAGAGATCTACGACCCCAAAAATGGCAATGCATTCAAGGTAAATGGTCAACGTCTTAAAATCTTTTTGGAGTCAGTACCGGAAGTAAATGCAGCCATGGGTCTTTTTACCCACTGTATCGGTAACTATATCTTTCTGCCAGTTCATGCATCCATGCATTTCATTCATACATTAGGGACAATGCATGAAACAAGTGTGGGGGAAGGGTATGTAATATATGTAATATAAAAAATATATATATAAAAGAAAATAGAAATATTTTTTTCTCTTTATTTATTGCATAAAAAAATTATTATAAAAAGGATAATACTTTGACTTATTTCTTGAAGGAAATCTAAGTTAGTTTTAAGAATTAGGAAAGTCATTATTAGGATTTCGAAAAAACTTGGTCAAAATAAATGAATTGTTTAATTTTTAGGTATAGGAGGAGAAATTGAATAAATAATTAGTCTTGATTTTTACCTTAATGAAATGTGCATTCCTAGTGCATATCTAGGATTCTAAGACAAAGACCTTGTGCCTCATAAATAATAAAAAAAATCACCAATTAAGCTGGATACATGTGACTCAAGAAGCATAAGGATTCACGCCTAAAGGTGAGTTCTAAATAAAATAAAGTCCTTCGTTTTGTGGCCTAGTTCATTTGAATTTGAGTCCGCGGGGTGTTTTCTCACCTGGTGCCCTAAAGCCGACCGGTTTGGGAGCCACCGACTTTAAGTTCGCTACATGGGTGGATTAGAAAGCCTAAACTAAGAAATATTATACATGTATTAACACATCTATTAGTCAATTAGTTAGGTATGAGGGCCTCAAGAAGCCTTGATACTTACACAAAAGAAAACTAGATGAGTTATACATGCTAAAAAAAAAATTTTAACACATCTAATAGTCAATTAGTTAGGTATGAGGGCCTCAAGAAGCCTTGATACTTACACGAAAGAAAATTAGATGATGTTATAAAAATAATAAAGAGGCATGAGAGTCCATGTTAAGGAATTCGTAGTAAAAATTCATAAGGATGCATATGATTTTTGGTAACGAAAAAGACTGTACAAATATTCAATTTTGATCCTTACCTAAAATAAATAACAATACACTTTATTAAGACTAAGTTTAAGAATGAATAAAAAAGATAATCCTAAAACTTATAGACTACTTAGTCTCTTCAAATATAATTCGAATATTCTCCTTTTTATGGATTTTGTGGGTGCAATCCGCTGAAAACCCTCACGAGACAACACTCGTCCTCTAGGGTAACCTAGGGGTTTAACGGCTTGTTGCACATGCTAAGTGCAACCGTGATTCCTACGAAAGTGAGTTAGCTAGATTAGATTTTCTTTTTCTTTTGATTTTTACTCGAGGACGAGCAAAAAGATAAGTGTGGGGGTGTGATTGGTAGTGAAAAATGCATAATTATCATCATATTTACCATCACATTTTCATATTTATTCATATAATTCTGCACATTTACTAATATTTTGTTATTTAATATGTGCAGGCCTTGAGTGTTGAATTAAATAAAGAATTAAAGCTTAATGAAGCCCAAAAGCCCAGATCCAAGCCCAAGTCCAAGCCTAAGTACAAAAGTGCAATTACAAGAAGTCAAAGTGCAAATACAAGATGTAAATATTGCAAATACTATGTTGGCCCAAAGGCCTTCCACCCTAGTTTTGATGATGATTAACTCATGTAGTTATGTTTACTAATAATCTTGTGTTGTTTAAGTTTCAGATCATTAACCAAGATATTAGTTGGTGATTAGCTTCAACAAGGAGTTTAGAAGCTTTTCATAATGATTCCAGGGCTCAAGCATCAAGATCATACATTGCCTAGCCCTGGATGGAGTTTTGGAGCAAGTCAACTTGAAGATGAAGATCATCAAGAAGACTTAGGTATCCATAGTTTAGATAGTGTGTTTTAGATCCATTTGTAAAGCTTAGTTTAGTTGATATGCTCAAGTGCACAACACACACAAGTTTCATGTTTTGGATTCGGTTTTCATGAATAATAGATCAAAACAAGTTTACATGGTTTATATGTATAATAGATGTATTCTAGATATACATACATGCTTTAAACTTGCTAGACAAACTTATTTTGACTATCCTATTCATGTATTGAAAAATCAAGTTTGATAAAAATACAAGTTTTGTTTTTGATAAAATTTGCAAGACTCAAAAATGAATTGATATGATTGATATATGTCTTGAAATTTTTATCACAAGTTTGTGTTTCCATATAAAATGATAAAACTATTTTTGGTGATTTTTTAGAAGACTTAAAAGGTTTTTCAAAATATTTTAAAACTGTTTTCCTGACCCAGTTTCTGTTTCAGGCTTCAATCAGTCGACTAAGTCAACTGACCTAGTCGACTTGGCTGAAGTCGGTCGACCGGGCCGGTCGACCGACGTGCACAAATCTGTGCACGTTTGGCAGCTTTGGGACGGTCGACCCGGACGGTCGACCGGTCTGAGAGCAGTGCTCTCTGTTTGTTTGGGTCGACCGGGCCGGTCGACCGTGGTTGCCCAACGGTCACATTTCTTACCGTTGGCGGTCGACGGACCGGTCGACCGTCAGCCTATCAGGTTGCCACATCAGCCTAACGACTAGTTTTCTGATGGAGGTATAAATACCCCATCTCTTGGGCTGTTTTGACAAGACTTTTGACAAGAAAATTTTCAGAGTTTGTTTAGTGTTTAAACAAGTTTTCAAAAGAGTTTTTGAGCCAAAAAGATTTCATCTTTCTTGTTTTTGGGTTTTTGGAAAATCAAAGAAAACTAGGTTTTGGGATTTTGATTTGATCTTTCATTTTCTATCTTTTACAAGAGACTTCCCAATTAGTTTTTCTTTGTTGCTTGTTTCCAAAAACACCTTGTTTCCACACTTGAGCTATCATACTATCCTAATCTATTAGGATCTTTGTTTTGTGGAAAAGAGAGAAAAGAGAAGTGTTTGAGGTTAAGCCTCTAAGTTGTAAACCCTCCTTACTTTTGTTGTATCCCTCTTTGGTAGAGGTTGATCGGAGTGGTATTGTGTTTGGACCCCTCTTCGGTAGAGGTGATTGTGTTTGATTGGCTACGGGCCTTATCCCTCTTCGGTAGAGGTGGATTGTGGTTGTATGGCCTCGGTGGCTTTGTAAGGATTAAGAGAGGAGTTCGGTACTATTATAGTGGATTAGAAATCCTACACGGTGGTGTAGGCGGGGATGTAGAGCTAGGGGCTCGAACCTCGAAACATATCCGTGTATTTGCGTTTGATCCAATATCTCTCAACTCTCTCTCTCATTTATTTGTGCAAAGCATCATTCATAACATCATATCATTTTGCTTGTGTTGAGCATAATTCATACTGCCATATCATATATTGCTTGCATTTGTGCATATATTCATATTGATATATCATCTTATATGCTTGTTGTTTGTGTGTGCCTCACTTGTACTTAATCAATAAGAGCTTCACATAGCACCTCAACCCATTCAAGGGGAATCAAGAGGAGTTAGTCCAGAGCCCTTCACGGGGAATTCGGCTACACTTGTTGATTGTATTAAGTGTGATTGCAAAATTTGCATTAGCTTCCGCATTTAGCGCATTTAATTCCTAGATTAGCACTTACACCTATTCACCCCCGCCTCTAGGTGTTTTTCAATTGGTATCAGAGCTAGTGCTCCTGATACTTAGGCTTAACATCCTAGGAGTGAGATCCATTTGCTTGCTAATCTATTGTTTGCATTTGCTTGTTTGCACACTCATATAGTTTACCATGGCTTTCATGACCCCTCCTATGTTTGACCCTTCCAACATTCATGTTTGGAAGATTAGGATGACCGTTTATTCACAAACCTTAGGACATAAGGTTTATCTTGCCATTACCAAGGAATCTTATCTTGGTGATCGCAATCATATAGGGGCCAATGCACAAGCCCTAGAGGCCATTAGAAGCACTTTATCTAAAGAATATCTTATGAGTGTTTCTATCCTTGATTTCGCTTTTGCAGTATGGAACAAGTTGATAACAACCACCACCACCTCCGAGCTTCAAGTGCAAATCCAAGAAGAGGAATCTAGTGGAGAATCCGAGTCTCAATGCTTAATGATCCAAGGGAATGACTCCCTTGAGGTACATTTGGAACCCCACTAAGATAATGATGATTGTGCTAGTTCTTCAAATGATAATTATGATGCCCATGCTTTGAATGAAGAACTTTCCATTGTGTGTGAAAAATTAATAGAAAAATATAAAATTTGAAAAAGAAAAGTCTAGGACTTGAAAATGAAAATAAAAGTTTGCATTCTAGACTTAACAATGTTTTGCAAGAGAAGGTTGAGGTCTATAATGAAAGGGATTCATTGAGATCTCAATTAGAACTTGCACTTAAAGAAAATGAGTTTTTGAAAACTAAAAATGATTGTGATAATGTTTTGAAAAATAATGATGTTTTATCTTCAAAGATTGAATTTGTTTTAAGAGAAAATGATTCTTTAAAAAGAGAAATTGATTTTATTTTAAAAGAATTAGAAATTTGTTTTAAGAAAAATAAATCTTTGAAAAACGATTTAGATTCTCATGTTTGCCATGCTAGGGTAGTTTCACCTAGATCACCTATTGCATGTGCCACCTCTTCTTTAATTAACAATGATATATCTTTGATTAAGAAGAGTGTTGATTGTTTGGGCTCCACTTTGAGCCAATGTGTAGTGGGCCATACACGCTTGGAATCTTTGTTTCGAAAGAAACAAGTTCCTTCTATTCATGCACACCCTACACGGCATACACATGCTCCTCACGGACACACTTCTCACATGTATGCTCATGTGTACACTTGTACACATTGTGAACATAAGGGCCACCTTGCTAAATTTTCTTTGATAGGTTACATACTTCAAATTTAGTAAAGAATTTTGTTTGGGTTAGAGAAGGTACTAACCCCCATGGACCCAAAAGAGTATGGGTACCAAAGACCACCTCTCCTTTGTTTAATGTAGGTGTGGGCTCTCACATGACGTGAGAGTGATGACACCTTGGAGTGGATGCGTTCGTGCTTAAAAGGAAATCAAATGGATGCATCACTTTCAAGGGAAGTTTGGTGGAGATGACCACCATGTTTTGGAGATAAGGAGAGTTGCTTCTTCGGTTTTGGTAACAATCCTTTACTCCCATTTATTGTTTACATGCTTTCCATTTCATTGTTTATAGCATGTTTTTGATGTCTATGGATTAGTATGTAAATACCATGATTATTAGATCCTTGACATACATGTATAGTATTTGAGACACACATGCTTATATGAACCCATTCTTAGTGTTCTCACTTTTGTTTAAGCTATAATGTACATCATGAATCTAATACATGTGAATTTACATAGTAATCATGTCTTAGTTTTTTCATGATGATTTTATCTTGTTTTTGATGCTACATGATTTGAATATATGTTTAGATGTTAGTTTTCATTAAGACTAGTTATATACTTGTGCATATAGTGGGCCACAAATAAATCTATATATGTTTGAGCTTGAATGCTTATTTGAACCCATTAGATGTGCTAGTATAGTCTAGTTTTGATGATTCATACATTTTAAACTTGTATTCTCATTTTTGAAATTGTTTATGATTGTGTGTTTCACTTCATGTATATGTTTGTATTGCCAAACTTTAAGATATACATGTATACCTCTTGAGTCATTTGCCTTTCATGCAAATCTATATATGGACTCAATTGTGTTTAGGGATATGTATGTACACTTATTGTGTTGACAATTCATACATATAACCTGAAATGAAATTTGTTTTTGGTGAAGATTTAGTTTTTCTTGATTTTGTGTTTAATGTTTAACTTCATGTATGTGTCTATCTTGTCCAAACTATTAGATATACATGATTATCCTTTTGAGCCACGTGCCTTCATGCATATACACTTTGTGGACTCGTTGTGTTTTGGATATGTATGTATACTTTAGTTTGTATTAGACATACATATACCTTGAAGATTAAATAAGTTTTAATGATTTTCATATTTTGATGTTTTCATGTTTTCATGTTTTTAAGGAATAATTGAGCTTAATTGAATATTTTCATGATTATGATATTCACACTTTATTTGTACACTCACATTTATTGCTTGCTCATGTTTTGTATTCATGAGTCATATTTATGCCTAATTGAATTAGAGTGTTAATTATCATGTGGATTTCATGTTTTATGAAAATTATTTTTAGTTTATTCCTTGCTTGAAGGATTTCGTACTAGTTTAAAAGTTTTTCCATTTAACTAGTTACGGTATTCTTCATATGGTAGAGTTTTTCAAACAAAACTTATTTTTAAATCTATTTTTGAAAACCCTTACCATACACGGGAGGTTGGATGGGAGATCATGCACAAGTATGCTTTACTATGAAAATCATTTAAAACTTGAACCATGATTGGGTGGTAGATTATATGAGATATAGACTTGATTATTGTTGTTGATTCAATTGGTATCATTAAACTCTTTCAATTGGTATCAATTTTGACATTTTTGGTATACTCATATATTTGTTTATGTATGTATGCTTCAATTTCAATAGTATCAATTTCTATTGGTATCTAATTTTCATACATATATGTTTTATTTGTGTTCAAAAATATCACAAATTTTAGTTTTTGTTTACTCAAGCTCTAGCATAACCCAACATCTTGAGCTTCAACTTTATTTCAATTGATTTAGTTTTCAATTGGTATCTTATTTCAAGCCTACGCATTATTTTTGTTGGTATTTCATAAAGGGGGAGAAAATTCAATTTTCATATTTCAATTGGTATTTAATTTTCCACTCCCTTGCTTTATGATAGAAAATAGTCATTTCAATTGTTTATATGACTTAAAAAAAGGGAAAAATACTATCTTTTGATATCAAGATGTTTTGTGTTTTAAATTGGTATCTAAAAATTTTGTTTAAAGAAAAATTACAAAAGTTTTGATTTGTATTGATTATATGCAAGGAGAGCTTAACATCTCTTCATATAGCTTCATGATGAGTGTATCTTGTATTGAAGAGCTTAACATCTCTTCTTTATGTGGTACACGTGTGTAGGGGAGCTTCACATCTCATCTTATGCATTACATAATGTGTGTTATGTGAATTAGGGCTTAACATCCTTCTTTCATGTAATGCATATGTGTAGGGAAGCTAACTTAGCGTCTTCCTCTTCATGAATGTATATAGCATATAACATTTATTGATCTTTGTTTATTTTCAATTGATATTAAGATGATTCATTGACATATTTCTATTTGATATCATGTTGTTTATAGTCACCCCTTATTGACTTTGTTTTTGTTTTAGACAAAAAGGGGGAGACATTGTTTTATTGTTTTGATTGACAAAAGGGGGAGAAAGATTTTTACCCCTCATTTATTGTTTTGATTGTTTACCCCTTTGTTGATGATTGACAAAAAGGGGGAGAATAATTTGAGTTTTATATATGCATACTTATGTTTTTGCATATATTAAGTTTTATTGGTATCTAGAGCATCTAGTGTTTTTGTTAATGTTTTATTAATTTAATTGGTATCTAGAGCTTCTAAAATATATTTTATGCATGTTGATGCATACATGTTTATATGCATACTTGTGTTTAGTTTTCTCATGCTTAACAAATAAACAATAGATATGCATATATGTTTTGTTTTGCAAATAGGAGAAAAAGGATTTGAAGAATTTGATATGTTTTATCTCCATACATTTGCATACATATTTATGAGCTTCATTGTAATATATTTTTATTTGTTTATGCATGAGTTAAGGGGGAGCTTCTTTAAAGCTTAACTTTAATCCATGCATATATAACTCCATGAGTTTTGTCATCATCAAAAAGGGGGAGATTGTTGGCCCAAAGGCCTTCCACCCTAGTTTTGATGATGATTAACTCATGTAGTTATGTTTACTAATAATCTTGTGTTGTTTAAGTTTCAGATCATTAACCAAGATATTAGTCGGTGATTAGCTTCAACAAGGAGTTTAGAAGTTTTTCATAATGATTCCAGGGCTCAAGCATTAAGATCATACATTGCCTAGCCCATGGATGGAGTTTTGGAGCAAGTCAATTTGAAGATGAAGATCATCAAGAAGACTTAGGTATCCATAGTTTAGATAGTGTGTTTTAGATCCATTTGTAAAGCTTAGTTTAGTTGATATGTTCAAGTGCACAACACACACAAGTTTCATGTTTTGGATTCGGTTTTCATGAATAATAGATCAAAACAAGTTTACATGGTTTTATGTATAATAGATGTATTCTAGATATACATACATGCTTTAAACTTGCTAGACAAACTTATTTTGACTATCCTATTCATGTATTGAAAAATCAAGTTTGATAAAAATACAAGTTTTGTTTTTGATAAAATTTGCAAGACTCAAAAATGAATTGATATGATTGATATATGTCTTGAAATTTTTATCACAAGTTTGTGTTTCCATATAAAATGACAAAACTATTTTTGGTGATTTTTTAGAAGACTTAAAAGGTTTTTCAAAATATTTTAAAACTGTTTTCCTGACCCAGTTTCTGTTCCAGGCTTCAATCAGTCGACTAAGTCAACTGACCTAGTCGACTTGGCTGAAGTCGGTCGACCGGGCCGGTCGACCGACGTGCACAAATCTGTGCACGTTTGGCAGCTTTGGGACGGTCGACCCGGACGGTCGACCGGTCTGAGAGCAGTGCTCTCTGTTTGTTTAGGTCGACCGGGCCGGTCGACCGTGGTTGCCCAACGGTCACATTTCTGACCGTTGGCGGTCGACCGGACCGGTCGTCCGTCAGCCTGTCAGGTTGCCACATCAGCCTAACGGCTAGTTTTCTGATGGAGATATAAATACCCCATCTCTTGGGCTATTTTGACAAGACTTTTGACAAGAAAATTTTCAGAGTTTGTTTAGTGTTTAAACAAGTTTTCAAAAGAGTTTTTGAGCCAAAAAGATTTCATCTTTCTTGTTTTTGGGTTTTTGAAAAATCAAAGAAAACTAGTTTTTGGATTTTGATTTGATCTTTCATTTTCTATCTTTTACAAGAGACTTCCCAATTAGTTTTTCTTTGTTGCTTGTTTCCAAAAACACCTTGTTTCCACACTTGAGCTATCATACTATCCTAATCTATTAGGATCTTTGTTTTGTGAAAAGAGAGAAAAGAGAAGTGTTTGAGGTTAAGCCTCTAAGTTGTAAACCCTCCTTGCTTTTGTTGTATCCCTCTTTGGTAGAGGTTGATCAGAGTGGTATTGTGTTTGGATCCCTCTTCGGTAGAGGTGATTGTGTTTGTATTGGCTATGGGCCTTATCCCTCTTCGGTAGAGGTAGATTGTGGTTGTATAGCCTCGGTGGCTTTGTAAGGATTGAGAGAGGAGTTTGGTACTCCTATAGTGGATTGGAAATCCTACACGGTGGTGTAGGCGGGGATGTAGAGCTAGGGGCTTGAACCTCGAAACATATCCGTGTGTTTGCGTTTGATCCAATATCTCTCAACTCTCTCTCTCATTTATTTGTGCAAAGCATCATTCATAACATCATATCATATTTGCTTGTGGTGAGCATAATTCATATTGCCATATCATATATTGCTTGCATTTGTGCCTTGCATATATTCATATTGATATATCATCTTATATGCTTGGTTGTTTGTGTGTGCCTCACTTGTACTTAATCAACAAGAGCTTCACATAGCACCTCAACCCATTCAAGGGGAATCAAGAGGAGTTAGTCCAGAGCCCTTCACGGGGAATTCGGCTACACTTATTGATTGTATTAAGTGTGATTGCAAAATTTGCATTAGCTTCAGCAATTAGCGCATTTAATTCCTAGATTAGCACTTACACCTATTCACCCCCCTCTAGGTTTTTTTCATACTACAAAGAGGGAAAGGATAGAATTCTATCCAATCCTAAATGCTTGGTGGATGAGGATAAATACATGTGCAAGGATGAGATTCGTTTTTGAAGAAAATTGGATAAAGGGTAACTTGATTTCTAAGTTATCTCGAAAATCCAATATGAAGAGTCAGGATGCAGATTCTAGAAGGAAAAGCTCAGATGGACGGACTAGAGGAGGCCACGCGCGAAAGCATGCGGCCAAAGATCAGACTATGGCCGCGGAAATGCGGCCCAAGCCTCGTTTCCGCGGCAATCTTGCCTTATCCGTCTACCAGTTTTCGTGGAGGAGTTTATCCGGGACTCAATGACATTCTGCACCTATAAATATCCTTGCAGGCGCAGCAAGAGGGGATCCAGAGAGAGATTAGGGTTTTCTTTAGCTATTTCTTTAAAATTTCTACAAGTTTGTAATTTTGTTTTGAGTACATTGTGGAGGAGAAGGAGCTTGTATTTGGGGACGTTTTTCGAATAAAGGTTACCTTTTTCCCATTTAATTCTCTGCTATTTAATTTTGCTTTTATTCTGTGATCTCTCTGGTTTAGTTTTTAATCTGTGATCTTCTGATTTATTTGTTTTCTTTCTTTCTCAATTCTTCTTATTAAAAACATAAAAAAATTAAATAAATTGAAAAGATAAAAAAAATGATGAACTAATTTCCTATTGTGGTTTGCTGAAGTTCTTAAAGCAACCCTAGAGCAGTCAAGAATTGATCGGATTGATGACATTTTTTTTAGAAACCCTAGGTTTAAAGTAGATTGCTTGAAGACTAAATGATGATTAGTTTCATAATCTAAAGTCACACCTTTAAGTAATTTTTCACATTTCATGCTTAAGAACTTTGACAACGTAACTTCAAGGTAAATCTTCTCTTACGTTGTGCTTAGATGTTAGGATGAAAAACGTGTTGGATTTTTAGGAGTGTCGCTAGTAAGATTCTACAATCTTTTTCTCTTGCTTGCATATCCTCTAGAAAACCTAGGATGGAGTCCATATATTCCAATATGATGATCAATATTCTTAACTTGCACTATGGGTTGTGGTAGAATATCAGTAAAACCACATCTTTCCATTCATATATATATTTCAAATCTAATCTCTTTTCTCATATTTTGAAGATACAGAGGAATCGGCCGAAAAGCTTGCAACGCATCCTTCCCTGAGGATCACGACCCGCTTTGGAGCTTGCTATAGCGGATAGCATTGAGACTAAGAACTCTACACTTCAATTTTTATTTACAAATTCTTAATTCTCAATCACCTTACTCTAATTTTCAAGTCCAACCATAACAAGAACCAGTTGACTTAAAAAAGAGTATGGAATTCATGATTCAGTTTCAAAATGACTGTATTCAACCCCAAACAGATTGTCTCAAATATCTCAATAGGCTAGAAGCAAAAGTGAGTCATTTGGTCAACACAATTAATGATAGAAATGAGAAAAACTCTACCTAATACATTTTTGTTCACTCCTGATTCTCCTAGCCATATTGATGAAGAATCATGGTATCTTGGAGATTTTAACCAAGATTCAATTTCACCGCAAAGCTTTGAACTTGACCAATACCAACCCATCGACAACTTGGCAAGTTTTCATTTCAATGAGATTGAATTTGAAGAAGAATGTAACACTGATTCTCAATGTTGTGATTCAGTTCTACTTTTTGAATCTATGTTGATTCCGATATCCTTAACCGATTTGGACCAATTTTCGAAGCCAACACTGATTTCTATCCCTATAGAGCTTGAGCATGAATCACCTATTTTAGATAGTCATATATCATTGTTGGGAAATGAATGTGAACTTGAATTCTATGATTTGGACCAATCTCATGAACCAACTCTTACTCTCGAACCTAAACTTGATTTGAGTTTTATTTCGAGTCAGTATCAGTTCCCATTCCTTTATTATTGAGCCCAAATATCCATTCCGCAAAATCACATTCCATTGTTGGACCAAGGTTTAGATTAATATGACTCCATGATAATATCCCAAGATTGATCATATAATCTGGAAAATTTTCATACTAGGATCATGCATGATCCTATTCATATTGGGAAGTATAAAAATGCTAATAAGAAAAAGGTCATAAAAGTTAGGTTCCATGAAAATTCATATTATCTAAATTGAGCAAAAATACTTTGTCCAATGAGACCACCACCAGAACCACCAACTTAGGTGACAATTTTTCTTCCCTTTCTCCTTTTTCATGTATTACTGCATTTCATTCATACATTGGGGAGTTAGGTGTGGGGGAGGGTTTACTAACATGCTAACTTCACTAATTAAAAAAATCCTTCCTTAAAAACTTTTTGAAAAGAAAAATAATACTTTAACTTATTTTTGTAAAAAAAAAAAGCTAATTTTAAGGAATAAGAGGATCATAGTTAGGAGTTCTTATACTTGGTCAAAATAAATTATTTGTTTTATTTTGAGGTTAGAAAGAAACATTGAAAAAGTAATTTAATCTTGATTTTTATCTTGATAAAATATGCATACTTTATACACTTACACACTTAGGGTTCTAAAACAAAAATTCTTATGCCTCCTAAAAAATTTATATTTATTATATAAAAAAATCTCTGATTAAGCTGAGTATTTGTGCCTCATAAAGCATAAGAATTCACACATAAAAGTGGTTCATATAAATGAAAATCTTTAGGTTTATGGCCCTATTTGCTCGAGACCAAAATCCTTGGGGTGTTTGCTTACCCGTTGCCATAAAACTATCTGGTTTGGGAGTCACTGATTAAAGCTCATTACATGGGCGAATTAGAAAGCCTAATAGAGCTAAGAGATGTTACCGGCACAATTAAAAAAAAAAAAAATAAGACATAAGAGTTAGAGTTAAAGAATCCCGAGCCAAATTTTCACAGTCACAAGATGCATATGACTAAGGGTAAAATAATAGACTAGATGAGAAATACAATTTTAATCCTTAACTTAATTGAAACAAGTTTTTGAATAGAGACTAAGTTTAGGAATAACTAAGTTTATATAATCCTATGACTTATAGATTACTTGAATTTTTACATTAATACTTCACATATATTTTTCCTTCAAAATGCGTTTCAAAAATACTAACGCTTTATTTTTCTTCATGGATTTTGTGGGTGCAATCCACTGAAAACCCTCACGAGACAAAACTCATCCTCTAGAGATAACCTAGAGGTTTAATGACTTATTGAACGCACTAAGTGCAATCGTGATTCCTACGAAAGTGAATTAATGTTAGGTCAGTTTTGATTTTCTTTCTTTTTGTTTTGCTCAAGGACGAGCAAAAGATAAGTGTACGGGTGTGACTGTGCACGTGCATTGAACATTTTGTATCACATGTCTCATTTTCTTCATTTATTTTTGAATAAAACTCTGCTTTTTAATGTATTTTCATGTTCTGTGGTATGCAGTGTAATTAACGAAGAAAATAGAGAGATTGACAGATTTATCCAATTAAATCTAAATAATTCTAAAGATTAAGCAAATCAAGAGGTTCAATTCAAATCTAAAGGTTCTAAAAACTATCTTATCTAAAAACTAGATATATTAGATAAGATAATATCATCTAATTTTAAGGAAAAAATGGATTGTTTGAAAACCCTATCAGTTTTGCTGAAGATAAATTGATACCTTGTCAATTTTAGAAGACAAATTTAAAATTCAAGAGGATAAATGAATAAAGTGAAGATCAGCAGATGAGAGGAAGCAATTTAAATTCAGATTCAGAATGGATACATTTAGCATTTTAATCGTAATTTTCGCTATTAAAACTCAAATCTGATGATTTAAGATGATCTAGAAAGAAACCTTAAAGGGCTAAAATTCTTATGTTAATCATTATTTTTAATTCTATTGTTTGATAAGTCATATTCAGCAATCAACTCGTCAAAAAGCTGCATATCAGAATTGAATTTCCACAAAAATAATTATTGATAAATCAAGTCAAGTTTGGAGATAAGAGAAGGATTCAAATTCAGAAATAGCCAGCTCCCTTTATCTTCATACGCTTCCTATCTCTTTGGTTTTCTTCTATAAATACCCTCATACCTCGAAGACAGAGAGGGCACCATTTCAGATAGAGAGCTTTAGTTTAGGTTTTTCTTTTCTTTTCTTTTCTTCTTCAATGTAATTTTTTTATTTTTTTATTTTTTAATATAGAGAGATTTAGATAATTAAAAGATAGAAAGAGTTATTGTAGAGTGACACTATGTAATCTTTTCTTCAGAAAACTTATATTGAAGGTGACATTCAATGAAGATTTTCCACTTTTCTTCATCATACTCAATCAGGCCAAGCACTGCTTTTATGTACTTCTTTCTACTACTTTGCTTTACATTACTTCATATCTAATCATGGTATGTTAATTTACAACAGAGATAAATCTTTTTCTTTTATCTCTTTTCTATTTTTCTTTCTTAGTTTTATTTAACAATTTTTAATTAACACTTTTTCTTTGAACTTGTTTTTCTTTCTTTTGAAATAACAAAACCATCATAAATACTCTTTTATTTCTGATTTTTACATCAACACTTTTCTTTATCTCTTTTTGTTTCCTTTTCTTTTATAACTAAAACAACAACAATACCACCATCTCTTCTTCTACATCTTCTTAACAATATTTATTTTCTTTTAAAACTGAGAAGAGAACTCCTAAATCTATTTTAGTTAATTAATAGAAGAAACTTAATATAAAGCTTCCATCGCTGTCCCTCCCTATGGATCACGACCCGTTAGCCTGAGGTTACACGGTAGCATCGAGGACCTAGGACTGTTCCTAAAAGTCTATATTTTTCTGTGTGTAGGTTTGGCTCGATCAGTATATCTATGCACATCCAATGCCTCCGATGTCTAAAGGATAGAGGAAACTATTGGCGTTTAAGCCCAACGAAAAATTCTCGACAACTCATCATGCTGAGAGGAATAGCATGACTAGCCCAACTCAAATGATAGTTGGTAAAGGCATGCCAAATTCATTGATAGCTGAGGGTTTGCTAAAAAACTTAAGGGACCTGATCCCGCCTTCCCCTTCAAAATCCCTTGCCAATTCTCATCCATGGAATGGTAAGACCACAAAAGGCTGTAATTGTCTCCCTAGTGTCATAGATTAAACCTGTCACGTTAACATTATACCTCTAGCATACCCGCAGTTAAATTAATAATATACCTCTAACAGTGACTCCCCAATCTACCTAGCGGATAAAAAATTTCAACTTGTCAATTCTCTTCAATAGAATGATGAGTCCACAAAAGTGCTTAAATCGCAAAAATTTTCAGTCAAGTTAATAATACACCTCTGACCAAAATTGATCATATCGCAATAAATCCCTGTCAAGTTAACACTACACCTATGATAGTGATTCGCTAATTTTTTTCACCGAAAATGAGACATCTGATGCTAAGTTTAAATATCACACCTCTAGAATCCATTTTATTGTTAAGTTAAATACTACACCTATGATAATGATCTTCCCACGAGCTTTTTCATCAAAGCCGAGATGTCAAATACTAAGTTAATATCACACCTCTAGCATTCATCTCACTGTCAAGTTAACACTATACCTATGACATTAATTTTCTCAGTTTCTCAATGAAAACGAGATCCCCAAATGCTAATTTAAATATCACACTTCTAGCATTCATCTCCTTGTCAAGTTAATATCACACCTCTGACAATTCAATTTGCTTCCAATTATAAATCCTAACCAGTCACGTTAACATTGCACCTCTGACGGTAAAAATTTCATAAATCCCCTGTGAATTTAACTCCACTTGTTATATTCATCAATAGAATAGCAAGTCCACAAAATTCGTTCAAATCACGAATTCAACTTCTGTCAAGTTAACATCACACTTCTGACAATAACCTTTTCAAAGTTCTTGACAAAATTTTTAAATTTTGAGTTGCTATGTTAATCAGCACCTCTAGCAATCAAAGGTAATCGCTTTTATTTGTCTGATTTTCAAAACACAAAGAAAGTTAAGACAACATGAAGGCAAAATTATCACTTTTATTTATATCAAAATTAATAAGTGATACTTATACTCTTTTGTTTAACAAGATGGAGTGTTTTAAAAAAAGAACAGGAAGTCATTCTTGCTCATCGAGAAACTGTTTTTGCTCCTTGAGAGGTTGGATGTCCCTTCAGCGTGCCTTTTTTTTACCGTAGCCAATGCTTGGACTTGCAACTCTTCTTTTAACAAAAGCTTCTTCACAGTGAGCTACATGTTTAAAAAACTCCTTCAGTAGAAACTGGCTTCGTGCTCGGATTGTTTTACATGCAGAATGGTAGATACATTTTCTCTTCTCTTTAGAACAATGGTGTTCTTTGAGGTCGAAATACAGTGGAACATTCTGATTCCACCCGACCATCTGACATGGAAATCCTTCTCTCTACAAGGTCATACTCCTTCGCGTAATGGGAGATTTCGCCACCAGAATGTTGTCTAATGAGCATGGATTCTCCGTTGCTATCACTTCTTTGAGCAAGATTGTTGAAGGGAGGATCCGAGACCACACAAATAATGTTCCATTTCCGTGACTTCATGTACATCATGCTCGTTGTTGTCACTTCTTTGAATAAGATTGGTGAAGGGGAGGTCCGAGACCATATTGGTGCATCGTGTCCAACATTATCCAGTCACAAACCAATAATACTCAAGGGAGGTCCAAATCTGACAAAGCAACTTATAGTCTCTGTTCTACAGCTCCTCACCTTCTTCGATACCATCTCTGAATATAAACTCTGACTTCCTGAGTAATTGTCGATCGAACGAACTTGTCTCCTATTTACTTCAATGAACACAGCGATCGTCTTCCACAGGTTGAAGGGGATAGTGGAGTCAGCACTGTCAATATAGCAAAGGCCTGTAAAAAAAAAAGAAAACATAAGGTTAATTTCGTAAAGACAAAAACATGTCAAGATATTGGAACTCAAGTGCAGGGCTCAAACACATGGGAGCCGCGTCCAATGATTGAAAAGCGAGGCTCATATGAAGCCCGTGTCTGAACTCCAGACTTAGAAAATTATCCAAGTCTTGAGACTCAAACGCGAATCTTATGACTCATGTTTAAGATCTCAAAAATGAAAGCTCGCTAGGCCGGTTTAAGATCTCAAAATGCAAAACTTGATAGGACGTAAAAATCGCATCAACGAGATCAAAACTTAGAGATCACCACATCCGTGCTCTGCTCATCAACGTGAGAATCGCAACGGACTTGTGAATTTTGCACCGACTGTTCAACTTCAAAGGAAGTTTTGAAACTGTAAAGAGTAAGAGATAGTGTCTCTTCATGCTCAACAATGACAATAAACTTCAAGAAGACGGTGTCTTGTGTGTGCAACAATGGGGAGAGCTTCAAAAGGAAGTAAAAGAGACAGTGTCTCTTCGTGTTAACAATGGAGAAAAGCCATTCCATATAAAAAGAAAGAACCTTTTGAGGGGGAGTGCAATCCATCATGTAATAGTCCCAGTTTCTAATAACCGCAATTAACGTAAGCAGCGTTATTGATCAACAGATTACATAATCACCTATAATTTGTTTTGGCACTTGTCCCAAATACAACATATATCAACATTAGCCTAAACGACTTATCGGGTCCAACTATATAAATCAAACTCACAATCACCCATGCAATCATAAAATATTTCGGCTTGACATCGCCTACTTATCCATATATATAACATTCCAAAAATCACAACATAATGAGCTCGAGAGTACACCTCTCAGCTTCATAATTTAACAAAGAAACTATCTATAACTTCAATTAAGATAACTATAATCATCAAAATCTAACTTATCTCGATACAAGTCCATTCTACAATTACAACACATGCTACAAGTATATATATCGACTAATTTATGAATATACATCATCATGAAACTTATACAAGTAAGAACACAAGCTACATTTCATTATTAGTGATATTTCCCAACAAAATCCTATAACTGGAAGTTAGTCCTTCGCCTCGCTGCAACC